>VOMN01080910.1:0-11213 GCA_014899125.1 Orchestia grillus
ACTCACCACACCACACTACACCCCACACCAAGCAGGCCACACCACCCCACACAAAGCAAACCGAGCAACCCCACCAAGCAAACCGAATCACCTCACGCACTCACCACACCACCTCACGCACTCACCACACCACCCCACACACTCAGCATACCACGCCACACCAAGCAGCCCATACTACACCACACGCTCAATGCACCACACCACGCACTCACCACACTGGGAGCTGGTGGGGTGGGACGGCCTACAGTAGCCGCTGTCTGTGCTGCTGTGGTCGGCGCCGTCGTCACCAGTTGTGCTCTGCAGCACATGTAAACATAACAATTACCGAAATTAGGACTAGGCTGCAATCTTTGCTCTGCTGCACATGCAAACACAAGAACCACCACTAGCATTAAGACTAATTCTAATTATTATTCTTTGCAACCCTTGAGCGCACATGGCACAGGAACATACGGTCTACCTAGATCGGGAGACCGAGCAGTTTCCACATCGGTAAAGCTACTTACTTCAAAGTATGCCGTGGAAACACGAGTGTTTCAGGTAACCCTACTGATGAAGTACACTATCAAAAACTGAATGCCGTCACAGTAACAATATTTTCTAGCACTCTTCCCTTCAGGAGGTTAGAACATGGAGTCGGTCAACCTCCAGGACAACAAATTGCTACAGCCACAAATTCTAGCCTTTTGGATCAGAACTTAGCGTGATGACTGCAAAGGAAGAGCCCATCAGCTGTAAAAAGCCTCGACAAGCATAAAAACTAATCGAAGGAAAATTCGAGCTTGAGACCAGAGTACATCAAGGTTACATTAAGAAAGATACACTGCTCTACGCCCATTCTCCGTCCATTTCGGTAGGTTCACTAGTTAGGTATGCATGTTCATTTCCCAGTTTCCATGATTCTCTACTGGTTCCCTTGGCCAAGCTGAGGAGACTTCGACGTATGGCTTAGTAGAGACAGAACAATACACAGTCCGGGTTTCCAGTGGATAGACCATCATGATCGTTGGCCAGTTATAGACCCGAATTCAAAGAAATGTTTTCCACTGTTAATAAAGCCTTCTTATACCTCACAAACATATAGCCCCTAACTTTCACATCGCATTTTTCGTCCTATTCCCAATCAGTCCTTCCAATATCCATCTTTGGGACTCTTACTTCTACAGCACTCGAAGAACAATTTATCGTAATCTGCATTTCAACCCAAATTATTGAGAATAATTATTCTCAATAATTGACATTGAGACAGATTATAATCTGTCTCAATGTCGTTATCTGCGTCAACGTCCACAAGTCTTCAACAAGTCAGTCAGTTGCTTGCTATGAGTAGTTACCTGCACAACAATTCCAGGCGCATTTTTTATTGAGTTGTTCGAATGAGGAATTGGCTCCTTGTGGGAAGTGAAATGTCGCCTTTTGCAAACCAGTCGAAAAAGCAGATCTACGCTGCAACCGCAAGGAGGACTTTACCCGTAGAAGCGTCATCCTTGTATCATTGATCATTGTCATCCTATAGCACGGTAATGTCCGTCTCCACTGCTCGATTACACGTTCCCTACGTATTTGGCTAACGGTGTGCCAATCAACCACTGTTGCGTAATGGTTTGCCTCTGAGCCAACACTCATTTTATTTGTGTTTTTAAGAAAACCGTTATATTTGAATTACTAAATCAACTAGAAACCATTCATCCGAATACAGAGAGAGAGAGCAAAAATTAAGCTAGCTGGTCTAACTTTGAACCTTTTTATACCGTTGGGTTTTCAATGCCTTACAACTACTAGCGTGGTGATGGATGTGAGGAATTTGTGGTTTAAACGTCTTTTTCCAAGGGAAGTACTCCCTGCTTACGCGAAAATGCCTCGACTGAGCCGAGATTTGAACCGGGGTAATCTCGGTTACGAGGCCATCACGCTAGCAGTACGCCATGGAGCCCTTCGAAACGTGAAAGTTTCGATGAATTCAAATAGGGCGCTCCTCAAGGAACAACCTAACTAGCAGCATTCATACGTAGGCAACGCGTTAAGCTTCGATCTCTTGCAAAAGCTGTCAATTGGGCGTGTCTATGAATTTCCTTACATAGCTTCTGATTATTATTTGTTAGAGGAATGAAAAATCTTTTGCTTTTGGATGGAGGCATCACGAGAAGAGCTCAAAATGAATACAGCTCATATTTTAAATCAAGTCGTAAATAATTTTACAAACGAGGCATTATGAGCATCTTCACGTATAGAAAGTTTCTAAGTAACAACATGATTAATGTTAATCACTCAAAATTTCCAACGAGACTTATGATGTGTGACTGAAGGGCGATAACAAATTTTTCCCGAGTCCGTCATCAATTTCTAACAACAATGCTCAAAAAGCAATAATTTAGAAAGGAAATACCTATATTTCTTACTTTATAGGGCGCATCAGCAACGCGGTCGGCCAGGGCGAGGGCCTCGGCGAGCACATCAGCGGTGGCGTCGTCGTCACTGGCGTAGGCGCTGGGACTTGCGGTCGTGAGGGGCACACGTGGGGACGCAACGTGCACTGGGGCTGGGCCAATGGACGTGTTCAGTGTGGTGACGGGGGACGAATCAAGAGACTCGACATAGGAATTGGCTGTAGACGTGACAGAGGAGCTCACGGTCGTCAGGACAGAGGGTTCCGATATCGATGAAGCGAAGGAGTGCTCGACAACGTCGGCAGAGTTGCCTGGAGCTGTGTCGACTGCACTGCTGGATGACGGAGAAGGAATCGGCTGGGTGGCAGCCGGAATTTCGGTAGATGAAGCCGAAAAAGACGAATATAAAGCCTTCTTGACAGGCGATTGCTTGGTTTCCACCGTCACCTTACATTGGAGAAGAAAAAGATATGAACTATATATAAGCTAAAAGCCACAGCATTATAAATCACGATGAACGAGTCAAAAAATCAGACCATTTCTCTGACTGGCAAATCTTGGTCCTTGGTTTGAAAGTCAGGTATGTTTGCCTCGCTAGACTGACCCAGTAACTCTCTCTGGAATACTCGAGCTGAATTATGCTACGATGGCAGTCTTTTCAAGGAATCTCCTTTAGGATATTCCAAAAACGTCACTATCTAAATACAAGTCAAAATTGACTTGATACAAAGCATCAACCACACAGTCACAAAGCATTCAACTAGTGTCCATTTCCCTTCGATGATTTTCGTCAGCATATTTTTAGCCAATATTCATTCAAAAAATTATTCTTACTCGAAAATAAAAAATACTCGTTAAACGTATCAAAATGAAATATTACCATTATTTCCTCAATATGTTTTCCATTAGCGTCAAAGACAAGCTCAATGAAATAACTAAGATACGTCAAAAATAATTATTTCTGACGTAAAAAGTTTTCTATTTGGATGGACCAGATAGCTTTTAGTCTTACTAGCATGATTTAAGGAAGGAGGAACAACTCTTCAGCCAGAACCATTTTGGAAGATGAACTCTGATAACCTGGGAAGCTTTTTCCATCGGAGCCAGATAATGCAGCAATTTACTCTGCAAACGTGAGAACCAAATGGATAGAAGACCACAATATTGCTACTTCGAGTTGGCCCCCGAAGTCCCCTGATCTGAGTTCCATCGGGAATGTCAGTAGTATATCAGCAAGGCAAGTTTACATCAATGAGAGACGGCCTATTCGAAAATAAAGACACGTTGTGGTGAGCCGTTAAGGAATGCAAGGAAACATTGCCCACTAAAATGCTTACAAATCCAAATAATTCTATGAATAATCGCAGTATATATGTACTACAATTTAAAGGGAACACATGTATATATCAGATAGTTTTGTAAGTTACAATTTTAAAGGGTATGCTATCTTTACTCACCCATCTAAATTTACAATAAAATCTTATATTTTTGTAATTCCTTATCAGAAATTAACCCTTAATAAAATGAAAGGTTTGACAACGTGCCTTCCTGGATACGAGAATAGAGCACTTTGGAAATGAGTTTCTCAACAGAGCTTGAAGATAACAGTTGTTTTTTTTTTGTTTGTAAGGCGAGATTGGCAAGTCTTCGTGTTGAATGGTGCACATGGTTCAGATTGAAATATTTGTGTTTTATCGCTAGAATTCTCAGGGATCTCTCCGGATATCTTCGAAACATCTCCCTGATTGATTTGATCAGTTCTAATGTCCTTACAGTTTGAAAACGATCTTGAACCGGTCTGTTGTCAGCTTTTTCAGTCTCATTGAATTGTTCAGAGACTCTTCACACCAGTTTGGTTAACTTTTAAATATTCTACTATATCATCCGATGATTGCCCCGCTTTATGTAACTCTAAAATTGTTTTCATTCGCAGCGTTAGCCTTTGCCAAGTATCATTGCATTCAAATATGAGGATTATTTATTTATCAACATCAAAAATCCGAGTAAAATGAATAAACAATACCCATAATTCCATTTTTCTTCTAATCTAACGACAAATATTGAACACTCAGTAGAATCGAGTACAATCGATTTCGCCACGGACGGTAAAAGCCAGCTCGAAAATACGGCACAAACCACACGGGCCCGCAACTCGGCAGCAACGTTCACGAGGAGGAGGTCTACGAGCTCCTGGCGAGGCCCACCAAGGGAGTCCGTGCTACCATGAGGCCACAGCTGCAGCGTCCGGCCTCACCTGAGACTGGAGGAGGGCACGCGCCTCCCTGAGCTGGGGTGGCAGCTCCTCCACTGGTGGGGCAACCAGCCCCGCTTCAGTGGGAGGGCTCACCGAGTCCTGGGCGGTCGAGGGGCCCGCCATCACGCTGCTGGGGCTCTGCACAATGGAGGCCGCACTTCAGGCTTTAGATTATTCAAGTGACTACAGTAGTCCAACATGAGGACAACTACAGAAACCGAGGTAGCAATACAGACACCAGCGCCAGCAGCAGGTCATTTTTGTTGTGACGGGAGAGTTGTCAGTCTCAAATTAGGGCGGTGTTCACCACATAGTAGCCGCCTGACGGCACCGCTGCAGCAGAATCATGACAAGGCTCAATTTTTACTTGACTTGTTTCCAGGTTCTTAAACGGGCCAAGAGTAGCGGTATTGAAGCTGTTTCAAGTTTGAGCAGCATTAACTTGAACCTAAATTATCTGATGCAAAATCAACTAGCTCATAAAGAGTTATTCTTGATATGTTGTTACTTATGATAATCAAAAACCGTCAGAATCATTAGCGTTCGAGCAAAAAGTCTGGTGAGGCAACGCACGGCATGTCACAAAAGCGAGCATTGAGTCAGGTGAAGCAACACTAGACATGTCACACTAGCGTATAAAAAATCCTATACTCGGCATCAGGAAACATTGAAGAATTAAAGCACTTGCACAAAAACTTTTTAAACGACAGAATAAATAAGAAACAACCCCGATCGATCGTACACATCTCCAGGTCGTATGAAAGCAAAACACTCTGTCCTTGTGTGTTCCTGGCTCCTGCCTCGAGACGAGAAGGCAAGCGCCTTCACGGTCACCAATTATCGCGACGCTTGGCGTACCCAAGTGGGTGCTTGGGAACACACCCAGCAAAAGTCCTCCAAATAGCAACGTACCAGTCAGAAAGTCTAGTAAGAAGCTCCAGCTTGCACTTTACACTCACCGTTTTGTTCGCAGTTCTGACGACGGCATCGTTGATGCCCACCACCGGCTGCCCGGAAACGTGTATTTCAACAAACGCTGCCTCAAAAAATTTGAAAAAATGGTGTATTTTAACGTTTCATGATACTAGAGTGCAAACTTTCGGAATTAAAAAATATGTAGAGCATCTCAACGCAAAATTATAAAGTTGCCCAACACGCAGCACACAGTCAACTAAGGAATCTCTAATCACCTGAAGTAAGAGTAAGCAGGGCGCTTAAGTGTTTGTTCCAAGGACTACAAATATTTACAGATCACAGTAAAATATAAGGAAAAATTTTTTAAACCCATAATGAAAACATGTGCTTTACTTAAAATGAGTATCAAGGTACTACAACAACACTGACCTGTTCAGCGACAGCTGACTGATACTGAGCAGTGACAGTGCCGCCGCGCGACTGCTGGTGCTCAGTGATCACTGACAGCACACAAGGAGCACTCTTCCTCTTGCCCTCCTCCCCTACGACTCCCTCCTTGCTGCCGGTCCCGATCAGGTCGTGCGAGGCTCTCCGACCCTGCACCCCTTCACCCTTGCCGCCGCCCCCAGTCAGCGACCGTGCGTGCTTGGCCAGCGCCCGGAGCTCTGGCAGCACAGAAGAAATGTTACATGTCGCAGTGTAGAACAACAGTCGTTACGCCTTTGCTGCAGGTCGTGTGTGTGTATCTATGTCATTACTGCATCTTCTCTTACTCGGGGTCACAGCTATATTTGTACCAGTGGGCGAGCAGGCACCAATGCAGGCAAGAGTTATTAACGAAAGAGGAGCACAACGGCCCCTTTTTCGGATGCAGTGATTAACCGCGAGTTTTTACTGCGATAAAAATAATTTTGCGTATAGTTGAAACGCAGACCTTCCTTCATATTATGAGATGTAACGGTACTGATGCGTAATTATTGAAAGGGAGTGGCGTAAAACCCACCCAGTGCTTCGCGAAACCAGTTCTAAGCATACTGAATGAGATCTTTAATTATACAACTAATATCCAATCATGAATTTGTCTCAGGCCGCTATGCGAGGAAAATTAAAGCGCTAGGCAACAGAAAATGACTGATGTCGCAGAGGAAAACCTTCAAAGCGCGTTACTGAATTGTGAACTGGGCATGTTAAGGTCAAGCAGCTGCAGCACTACAACAATTACTCCATCCTCCACTAACTCTACAGACCAAACTATTTTGGCAACAAAGCTGATCTAACTTTGAACGAAAAGCTAACAGCAGCCTCTCAACATTTAACACCTAATGTGTCAAAATCAAATTTTTTTCTGAAAGTTCAATACAGGCTAAAGTGTTCAGTTTGCCACTTTCTGGTGGGTGTGAAATTTTGTACCTCTTTTTCCTTAACATCCTGTGAATGCAATAAAAGCAGCATTCAGCTTTGTAAAAACCACTAACAGCAGCCTCACGTACATAGGCAATAAGGCTGTATTTAGCTTTTTACGAAATACTGGAATATCCTTACGAGTGATTTTGAAATCCATTTGGACAGTAGATGGTTAAACTAAAACAAGCTTTACTTCGAAACAGTGAGTGGAAAAAGAAGCTGCTTTTAGCCATTTCAATACATTCAACGTATCTTTTGCATTTTCTTGAGTATGAATCAATTTTCGACCAATATTACATTGTAAATCGAGGTGCTTTTTGTGAGGTATTTTTACGACAAACAATGAATTTCACTCCGCTATAATTAGATCACGGGTACATTCTAGAACAGTATATACGGTAAGTATATCATAGAGCTACCTCTGGTCACTTAAATTACTTCCGTACATTAGACGCCGCCTTAACTTTTTCCAGCATGATTTTATTCTTTATGGGCGAGTTGTTAAAAAGATACTCAGCGGTCGTCAGCCAGACACACTGGGAAGAGCCCGTGGTGATGTCACCTTCTGATCTTTGAAGGCTCGACATTACACATTTTTTAATTCTACACGTCAATTCAACTCTCACGACTTAAAGAACATACTTCCGAGAGCACAAAAATACATAAAATCAGGATGTAACATAAGCCGAATAAATTCCTTGTTCAAATTAAGATTTTCAAAAAATGAGTCAATAAATACCCTATAAATTACTGAGGACAGTTATCTGTAGGCGTTTTTGTCTCCCAAGAGCAGTCAACCTTTCTTCCCCTCATTCAACAGGCACCAAACTGCGAGTCTTCGGCTTGAACGCAATCGCTAAAATTCACCCTGCGTAGAAGTAATATGAAGAAGCCCCACATACAAGAAACATGAAGGAGAGGTGCTACTCAGAAGAGATATGATGAAGAAGCCCCACATATGAGAAACAGGAAAGAAAAACAACACATAGAGGCAATATGGAGATGAAGGAGAAACAACGTCTTCCTCCAGGTACCTTTAGGATAGGGCGTAGGGGCACGCGAGAGCTTGGCTCCAGTCTTGGGTTCGTTCTCGTCGAAGGAGAACTTGATGATGCTTCGAGTACGGTGCTTCTCCTCCCAATTGGCCATCGGGAACGGCTCCTCCACCTTGTTGGCTTCCGGCTCTGTGAATAACACAGCGTTACTAGCTGCTCAGGTGCGGCTTGCGACACGAGGAGACGGGATAGTTGGATGAGTTACGCCTGGGCTCTAAAGCTAAGTCGTTCAGCGCAGAACACTTGTTCGTGTTGGCCTAGTCTTCCCACGTACACTCAAGGCAGAAAGTAACGGCATTTCACGAGGCAGGCAAAATTCTGAAGCTACTTTCATTAAAGTAATGCATCATTTAACGTGAGAAACCACCCACTAAAGTTTACGCTTCGTAAGAAAGCCGTTACTTCGAATACATAGCGAGAATACACATACTATACGTCCTAGGTAGACTAGTTAAAGATTCTGCACCTCACGTGAAAACGAGAAAACCTAAGCTTCGTATGGCAACGTCGTAAGCGAGAGATGTATACAAAAACAGAGGTGAACAGGGCACGACGAAGTCAACAGGGCACCACAAAGTCAACAGGGCACCACGAAGTCAACAGGGCACCACGAAGTCAACACTGACCGGAGCTGCGGTGCGAGGCATGCTGGGGCAGCATGTAGCAGGTGAGCACCTTCTGCCCCGACCGTGGGTCTGTCTCCGTCTGCAGCTGCACGCTTGGCTTCGCCTGGTTGTCTGACAGCCACAGCGCCAGCAGCTGCACAACAACATAAGTGCGCCGTGTTACCGCTCTGACACGTGGGGCCAATAACACATCTGTTAAATCTCCACGTGTCTTAGATTCTTTACAACATATGGTAGAAATGATGAAAGCCATTCTCAATGGCACGGACTAAGAACTGCAGACACTATACTACAACGTCTAAATAAAAACTACTACTTTAAATACGATAGCTAAAAAGGATTGACCAAACTCCTACATCGCTTGGGCCGGTTGTACATGAAAACGCTGGTACTTTCGATCCTCGGCACTGGTACCACAAACGTCGACACATCTCTGGTTTATTCTGTGACACAGAACTGATACATGGGAAGTTAGCTAAATGAAATTTCATCGTCGACACCAGACTAGGGGTTTTAGGATCTAGAGCCAGGTAGCCCGAACTTTGTGTGCTCTCTAACGCCCCTGGAGACACGAGGGCACGGTTTCCATCGCGATTATTTCAGATTCTTGAAGCCTACCCACACTCTTTGCAAAGAATGCATGCAAAAACAGTTCACTGAAATGAAACTTTATTTATTTCAGAATAAAAATATAGAAGCAAACAGAAGCAATTAAAGAGAAACCAACGGTAGAGTGCGAACACAGACACAGAAAAAACTATTAACTTCTCTGCCCAAAAGAAATTTAACGGACAGCAAACGCCGCTGACTCTCAAGAATTGATGTTTTACGAAGGGATAGGAGCCGCTGCGACTAATTTTCAACTGTAATACAGATCACTCTCCAGTACTACTTGACACTAGACACTAGGACTACGAGACGACGCACCTTCAGCTTGGAGAAGGAGACGGGCAGGTTGCGGATGAGGTTGTCGCACACATTGAGCACTTTGAGCGTGCTGAGGTGGCCGATCTCAGGTGGCAGAACCTGCAGTTTGTTCGAGGCGAGGGTAAGGATGGCAAGGCTGCTGCAAGACCCCAGCTCTGAGGGCACCGTCGCCAGCATGTTGTCGTCTGCGTGCAGGGTGTGCAGGCTGCGCAGGAGGCCCACTGACTGCGGCAGCTCCTAAGCAGGTGAGAAGCGACACAAGGTCTAGAGAAGTCCTTCCATTACCGCTGGTGTGATTTATTGAAAACGACGAGTGTAGGGGAAAACTTCAATATTTAAACATCGAAAGGATAGAAAAAGTGACTCGTTGATTACCAAAACAGATTCACCCTCCATGAAGACTTCAGAACAAATAATGCTAGCGACGTGACTAATATAGTAGGCATCAGGTGAAGCACACAGCGAGGAAACGTGAAGAGCGAGAAGAGAAGTGAGACGGGTCTTCATCCTAACGTTACGTACGATCTCCCGCACCCGTATCTCACGGTTAACCCTCTACATGTTGAATTATTTTGACGATTAGGCTGTGTTTAGCTTTGCACGGTAACCCAGCTGCAGCCTTACGTTGGTCTCAAAGGGGTTGAACAAATCAATAAACATGCCCTGTGATCGTCAAGTGCTTCTTGTCCATGAAGTCCTTCACTGCGTTCCCTCACGTGAACGTGCTCAGGACCTCACGCATTACAATCAGGCTATGGATTAGTAATATGGTCCGGAATAAACCATAAATTCATCTTTACCAGAGTAATATATAAAAACCATATCGCTTGTTTATGTTTTGTGGATGCTGTTGTAAGCCACAATGGCTATCTATGAGGACTTCTGCAGGGGGTGACAGAGAAATTAACTATTTTTGCAGCCAAGCTCTGGTTTGGTACTGCACAAGAGCTTTGCTGACGGCCAGACAAAGATACTGAACATGACGCAACAACCAATGTAAAATAAAGAACTCATGGAATGTAGTAGAAGATCCCACAGATTACTGAAGCCACTCTAGCGTTCGGGGCCTCTTCTTGGAGGCCACGAACACTACGAACAGCAAGAAGAGGCCACGAACACTACGAGCAGCAAGAAGAGGCCACAAACACTACGAGCAGCAAGAAGAGGCCACGAACACTACGAGCAGCAAGAAGAGGCCACGTACACCACGAGCAGCAAGAAGAGGCCACGTACTCTACGAGCAAGAGGTCACGCACCTCCAAGTCGTTCTTGGACACGACCAGCTCGGAGAGGTGGGTCAGGCTGCCCAGGTCGGGGGGCAGGCTGCCGAGGGCGTTGTCGTCCACACGCAACGTCTGCAGGGCGCTGCACTCGCTCAGGGAGTCCGGCAACGTCTGTGGCAACAGGCAGGCCCAGGTGAACATGAGCCAGGCCCAGGTGAACTTGAACCAGGCCCACGTGAACATGAGCCAGACCCAGGTGAACATGAGCCAGGCCCACGTGAACATGAGCCAGGCCCACGTAAACATGAGCCAGGCCCAGGTGAACATGAGCCAAGCCCAGGTGAACATGAGCCAAGCCCAAGTGAACATGAGCCAAGCCCAGGTGAACATGAGCAAGGCCCAGGTGAACATGAGCAAGGCCC
>VOMN01080918.1:0-11183 GCA_014899125.1 Orchestia grillus
CCGTAATACATTGTCGGTGGAAGTTGCAACATCGAGCCGCATCACCAGAAGCCACCCGCAAGTTGACAACATCGTACCAGTCACGTGAGGCGTCAGAATATCTCGTTTGAGAGAAATAAAAACATGAAATACCACCAGTCGCCGACCCAGAAGAAGAGGCAGCCACAGTTGGCTCAGCGCTACATGGGCATCGCATCGAGCAGGAAGCAGCGATTAGACCACCTCAGTGTAGTTAATACACGGTAACGAAAGTGCGCGAGTGGTTCACCAAAACGCGACTGCTAATGTGTTGGAGCACGAGGTAAATTGTATTGTTTAATATTTGGTTGTACTGTTAAAAGTGATGGCGGTATTGATGTCCTGTAATACGTCATTCTTCGTAACTTTGCCAGCGCTGTATTTATGGTGCCCTACGTACTCATGTCATCTATGCCAACATATCTTTAATTTCTCGCTGAATATGCACTCGCGTTCCCGTTTTTCTATTATTTGCACATTTGATGTACCGTGACATTACAATAGCGAATGTGTTAAACATTATTTGTGTTTTTTTGTCCCCTTCTTCTCTGGGTCAATGGGTGCACTCACGAGGTATGAAGCGACCTCTCAAACCTTGACGAACACCAACCATGTAGTCTCGTCACACAAACCTTACACCACACTTGACCAATAACAACTGGGTTATGTGAAAATTGCTATTGAACTGGCAGGTAACATCGGTCTTCGACAAAATAACAACATGCCACCCGAGTTCACATAAGCTTCCCAAAGCTTATGGTGAAGCGATGTGTTCGTGAACAGGGGTGCCACGAACCTCATACCTGATTTGAAGACAAGAATTAAAATTGGCGAGCAAGACACTAAAACTGACCAATCATGATGGCAGGAGTGGTTTGGTGAGAGCCCTCGGCGCCACCTCCTCTGCCGTCCCACGTCAGCAAGTCTTCACTCGAGTCCTCCCTGAAAAGAGAAGTTCATTTCAACCTCAACAGCACAACACGAGAAACTTGCAGAAACCAAACAACAAGAAATAGAACGCTGAGCGGAGAAACCTGTTGTGTTAAACCTTGGACTCTACGCAACACTGATATGGTGTTTGCATTGGGCCTCTCTATAGGGCTTCTAAAAAACTATTGCTGGCATTTCTGAGATCTGTCACTATGTGGCAGATCTCAAAACTAATACTATCTCTGTACTACTAGTAACAGATTCCTGAAAAACATGCAGTGAGAGCAAAAACCGACACTAAGACCATGGTACTATGAGTTCTTGGTGCAAAATGTTCTATCAACAGAACGTGAAATTATGAAACACGGAGTAAAGAAGCAAGAAATAATGTGACAGAAATAAGTGATGACACTCATAGGTCCAAACATTAACTAATCAGCTCGAGTACCGTGGGACCAAATTAATTTAAATTGGTACCGAGTCACTTCATGTCGGTCATTGACTATAAGGTACTTTGTCTTTTCCATCATCTACGAGTAACCTCGTATCTTTCTAATCCCGAGGTGATTCGCGTCTACTTCATATCTTTCCAATGGATTACGAGGGACTTCATTTCTTTCCAATAAATTACGAGGTGCTTTGCGTCTTTCCAATTGATTTTTTGATGTTTTACGTCTTTCTAATTGATTACGAGGTACTTCACGTCTTTCTAATCGACTACAAGGTACTTCTTATCTTTCGAATCGACTGCAAGATACTTCGTGTCTCCTCAACTGACTACGAGGTACTTTGTGTCTATCCAATAAACTACTAGGTACTTCTGTTCAATTGCCTATGAGGTACTTCATGTCTGACCAATTGACTATCCAGAACTTCATATCTGTTCACTTGGCTATGAGGTACTTCATGTCCGTCAGAAACAGATTTAATATAACACTTAGCTTTCACAAGCTTGTCATGGTATATAAGCATTCTTCAACGTATATTTTTTCAGTTATTCAAGATTCATCAAATTTTGTGATGAATTGTCTTCTTCAGTTTTCCCCAAAGGTGTTTGATAGGACTGAGGTTGTAACCGGGGGTTGGTATTAGTTACTTGTGTTGTACCGCCTTCAATGCTCCTCTTGTGTCTATTTTTATTTGGTGTTTATTATAGCAAAATTATTTTTCCGCGTTGGTGTTTAACTATCTATAATTCTTTGTAGCTTCGCCAATAAGAGTCTCAGTTGATAACTATTAAGGATTATTTTCAAGGAATTCCCAGACCATTCCTGTTTTAGTTGTTATTTTGTAATAGCCTCAGCTGCACTAGTGTGTTTGCAACTATCCCTCTCTAAGTCGGAGTATTTTATTGCACTCATGTTGTATTATTGTCTTGTTCATGGTTGTTATTTATTTGATTCATACCATTCCATTTGTCATTTCTTTCCATCAAGTTGTATTGGTTCTTTAGTAATTAGAGTTATTATTTTTCTGTTTTGTTAACAAATAAATTTCATTTTATGTCCTTATAGTTGAAATAGAGGAATGTTGTGTTCCATTAATTAAAGTTTTGTGGTTTGAACTACTTCATGTTAAATAGTAACTCGAGTAATATATCTGCTGAAATACTTCATTTTCCATCTCGGTCAGGATGAAGTTTTGAGTTGCCTTATTTGCTTATGGTTGTGCTTGCAGCATGTATTGTTATGCGTTATTGGTGTAGCATAAAACATCCTCCCATTTGCATGATAGACCCTCCATTGGTTCCCTAGACACTCATGAGGACCGGTAATTAATTTAAGTTTTCTAATTCTTCTCAGCAGTGTTCCATCATCACCTGTCCATGTTCTGTTAGTTTTAGCTTCAATTCTCTATACTGGTAATTTTATTTTGTAGTTTATTGTTCTTTATATACATTCCTTGGATACCTTTCTTGAGGGTTTACCATCCTGGTGTTCCACATCTCATATTTTAGCTCATTGCTCCGATTACCTCGTTTAGTTTAAACTTCCAGAAGTCAGTTGCAATATCTGGGACCAATTTTATTTGCACATACTTCTCAATGGTGAATTTGGTAACTGACAGAGTTTCATTCTCCTTTCTAATGATTGTGGCCACATCACTAAAGAAGCAGATAACAAGTTATCTCACCTGCGGGAGACGAACGGTAAGAAGGTCCCAGAACTGGCTTGGCCATGGAAGAACATCGATTTTGATCTTCATAAACCATTTGGATGTTAATTTTGCAATGTGTATAGGATCATCATTTTGCTGAAATGTCCACTTACATTTTTTTAATTTATATGTAGCACTTCAAATGAGACTTCTAATATTTGATTGTGCATGGCCACACACCATTTTCCCATGATTTGAAGGATATCAGTGCCATGAGCTGTGAAACAACTATGGTTTACTATGTAAGAATTTGTGCAAATTGGTAACCATGACAAACTGGTCAACATGCACACATCTCAATTCTACAGACTTTCATTAAATCATTAACAAAGAAATAACTGGTGCTCTTAGATTCACTTCATCATAAATGTCAGCCAATGGCATGTAAAGTAGCATTTCAAGGCCATATGTCAGCCCTCCCAGCTATATTCTCTCTTCAGGGAGCTTTGTGCTAAAAATACATTCAAAATCATATTGATGCATACATTAATATCATTATTTGAAAATTACTAAGTAATTTCATTACAAAAAAGTTAGTGATGTAGATAAAACTAAAATGAAGAGATGTGCTCAACAAGCAAATGCATGAATCGGCCACTTTGGGAATTGGCCACTTTTCTGTTGATAGATTGGAATTCCATTCTGCACAAAAATCTGTCAACATGTGAAGTGTTGTAAAATGTCAGTTTAAGTATATAAGCTCACTCATTTAATCACAAAAATCATCCAAGGTAATGACCCACATGCTTGATTTGTTCAACTTATTTTTTATATGAGAAATGCATAAATAGCTTTATGTTGACTACAATAATGAACTTGAAGTTGATAAAAAAACTAACACAGAAATGGAAACCCCTAGAAAATACAAGTGTTAAAAAGTAGCATAGTTTTTAATGTATTGAAAATGCTAGGTTTTTATGCAAAACTAAATCGCTTATACAAGGCACATTTCACAATATTCATCCATATTAAGAAGCAATGCAAATCTTTAGAGAAAATACAAAAAAATGTTGCATTATCTTCTTATAAATGCTAGTTTTTACCACAAAATTTAAGAGCATCTAAGAGGAGCAAGATGAGGAGCTAAGTAAATCAACAAAAATGTTGAAAATTATATTTATTATTATCATTCCAAAATAAAGTTCTGGTAGAAAGACTAGCATCATTGAAGATAATTAAGATTAGGAAAAGAGTGGCAAACAGACCTGAGTACAGTGCTCTGTCTGGGTGTGGGCACAACGTCAGGTACTGACTGCTGCAGCAGTAGAGCAGGGGGCAGGCGCTCCTCTCTCATCAGGTCTGCCTCTATGTCCGTGGTCATGGTCAGGAGCTGGTCAATAGTGGCGTGCACTGCACCATGATTGGACCGCAGCACAGCCTGCTGGCATAAGGGTCCAGTACTGAGAGCTCATGCATTGTAGCATACAGTTCATAAGTGCTACTTAACTCTTTGAGTTCTTAACATAGAATAGTTTAGACACTTACATTTTAACTACCATAAATGTCATTTATGTTAGCTTACCAAACCTGAAAGTTTTAATTATCAATTTAAACCATTAATATGTTCAGTTCAGTTAGTGTGCTGTCAGATACACAACACTTTTATATGGCATTTCCAAACTCCCCTGATGCTTCTCTTGCTAAAAAAATGCAAATGTATACTAATTATACCAAGCAAAAATAGAACCGAGACAAAGGTTTCTTGATACAGCACAATGGGCTAATACACTAAATCAAAAAATGAAGCAGCATCACTCAGAAAATAAATGCACAGTTGAGTCTAAAGAAGGAACACACCTCAATCACATTGGCATCCATGTCAGGAAACATGACCCTGAAGTCCTGCATGGCTTGATGGAAGTCTAGCTGAGTTGCCTGAGCTCCTGCACCAGCCATGCTGCCTCAGAACTTAAAACAACCTGTAGTCTGAAAGGTGGCAATTTGCAATGCTGAAATTATGAAAACACAATGATACTCAAGTAAAACTTTATCATGAATTCATATCTAACTATATGTAGATAGCACCCATCATATTTACATAGACTTAGATGATATGGTAAGTACTAATATGGATTAATATATTAAAGAATGAAACACATATCTACTTCATATCTAATTCAAGCCATTCAACAAGCAGCACTTGATCAAAGTTTAACACTTTCTCAGTAATGATGCTATTTTTCTAGGAGTAAAATGAGCTACCAGTGGCTCATATTGCAGGGAAAGTGTTAAAAATATAGTAATAACAAATTGAAATATTTATAATAATTTAGCTAGATCTTAGGAATTAAAAGTTTAAATTATCTTTTGCCATGAAAAATATTTTCACTTGATCCCTTGTAGGAAAAGTTGTTGTGAAGTGCAGTAATACATATTCTACTAGAAAGACATTAAATAAATTAGATGATAGACAACTATGTTAATTTTTATTTCTTTGCAATCAAAACTTATATTGATTCAAGGAACAACACCATCTCAGCCAGACAAACAAGCCTTCCTCACTAAACATCATGCTAAACATTAAACAGCCATAAGCAATTTAACCACTTTCAGTTTTAACCTCTTCTTTGACTATTAGACCTCACTATTTCTGAACAATGGTAACTTTGATTTGGGTTTATACTGGACCCATTAATTCAGGTAATTGTTTAAATTGTATTATTACTAGTTAGTTTAAAGCTCCTAATCTACATGAAATGTAATTTGAAGAACAAAAAGAAGAAGGGTCCATTTAGTATGAACTGTATTAAATGTGAAATCTATGCATAAGTGTCTTCCCACATGGGATTTTATGTGCACAGAAACAGCAAGTCAAGAAGAAAGAGAAAGAAAAGACAAAGAAGATATGAAAATGGAAAGAATTGAAGTGGGCAGAAAAGATAGAAGCAATGAAGACCTATCTATAGTGGAGGTAAATTAACAGTGCTCCCCTGGGGTTGCCAGCTCCCAAATAGATAAGCCCAATTAACCTGACCCTGTTGCCTACCCTGCAGTTCTTTTAAGGGAAACTATTTTTAGAAAGGGTGAAACTTCTACCTCCCAACACCTTTGGCACTGAGTTTACATACTCACCAACAGTGGCTGCTGTCAGCCAATTAAGATAGTCATTTGAAACTTATGACACAAGATGCAGCTTGGTGTGAGTTCAACTTATCCTGTTTCAGTTAACATGATAAAAAAAGATGATGTAGTACAGCTGCTTTTAGACAAGAGTCAAAGTATTCGGTATTCCAGATTCTTGTTTCAAACAAGACTCTTGACTTTCTGTATTCCAGAGAGCAATAAGTGGAACCTTGATGTAGATGGTGGCTATGCTTATGGTGTTCACAATATAATCTTGAGTCTAGGTGTTCCTAATTAAACTGCTGCTCCAATGACATTCTACTTCAGTATATTTAGGATTGCATAATAGAGCTTAATTCACATATACATTACCAAATAGCAAGAATATGGATGTGTATATCAAAACATATATTTGAGACTATCACAAAATATTTCACAGGATAACAACTTTCATATTAAATGCATCTACCCAAACTTATAAGCCAATTAATGCTTTGGTCTATGTTTATATTTCTCAATTCAATCAGAATTCCTGTGAATGAAAGAAAAATGAGCACCTCCTATAAACATTTAACAATATTCATCCATATTGGGATGCATATAGTAATGAAAATATGGTATCTACTTGCCATTTCTACTGTGGAACAGGATACTATATGCAATTGAAAGTAAACATTTACTGGTTAGGTTAGGTTATGTTTTGTAAGATTTTGTTAGGTAAAGTTAGATTAGGATACATTATTTCATGTATAAATAAAGAAGTGTCCACAGAGCAGATAAAAGTTCCTACAAAATTATTAATAGCATGAAATATATTCATTTGTATTAGGTTTCATGTCTAAATTCATAATAAATGGGTCAGAAGTGTATAAGAGAAATTACAAGTAAAACATTTCTGAGAAGGAAGTCTTAAACTGATTAACTAAAAATCAGCTGAAAATTGCAATTTTGAAATTTAATCTTTTTAAAAAGCTTGAAATAATGTTGAACAAAATAGTTAACATAAAAGTTACAAGCAGCTAACACACCTTCCACACGAGTCATTTTTCTTTTGACCAACATTTCACAACCATCTCCTTTGGGAACCCTAGAACATATCTACAATTCTGAGAGTTATGGAAGCTGTGCATTATACTACTACAATGTACCATCAATATCAAAGTAGGTCTGATGCAGTGGGCCAGTGGCAATTAATAAATATTGTCACTTAGATATAAATGCGATATGAATACCTTTACTGTACTTAGTAGTTTAGCAATTCAGAAAAGCATTTCTTTTATATCCATACTTCGACCCTAGTAACCTAGGACGACACACTAGCACCACGCAATAATGATCAAACCAATAACGGCACACTTGAACTTGAAAGCGAGTGTCGAAGGCAATAATGCTGATGCTAGATCATACTGATGTGTGACTTCTACTTACCACAGTATTTCTCAACCTATTTTGGGTGAAACGTATTGAAGGTTATTTCTTCTTTCTTTACCAATTTCCTATACTGGAAGATCAAACGAAAACCCTTAAGTTTTTTTTTTAAGTCGAGTGTTTGAGGAGCTTTGAAAACTTGNTTCACTTTTCCGTAGTACCTTGTGAGAATTCAGCACATTCACTGCTGCCTTCCTTACTTTACTTCAGTTCCAACAGTCAACCCCTAAGTTGAAGTTCTCGGTACCCGGAAGGGAGTTACAATCCTCAGTTTAGTTAGTGCGATACTAAAGAAGTACGCATTACGCAAAATCGAATGACGAGCGAAGAATCGATAATCCCTTATTACATATTTTATCAAATATTTTAATATATGTGATAGCCACTAATAAACACGCTCAAGTTTATTCTCATCTGAAACTTCCGGGGCACACAGATTGTGTGCAAGAACATTTATTTTCCATACTTTCAATGTAGTTACTGCTGTGTTGACATGAGAATATTTAGAAATAGTTTTTCCATACACAATTTTTTTGGTCCATGACACTTTATATGACATATCATGCTCATTGAGATTTTTTCCTCTCAACAACGACAAATAAATAACACTTTGAAATTTTTTGCTTTGATGATGCTTCACTATAATTATTGTCGGAAGCTTCACCTCCGGTTATCTTTACAGGGTAAATCCGACAACAAAAAACATGGTTGTAAATATTATGTTATGTGTGCATTGGTTTATAGTAATCATGTACTTTCAATGTGTTCCCGTAAAGCAATTCTGCTAATGCGTTACGTTTTTTACCTTCAATGTTTTCCAAGCCTAAATAAAAGTAAGTTTGCATCCGGGATTTGTTCGTGGACGTGTATTGAATACTCCATACCCTTATTAGTGCTAGAGTACTATTATACAAAAAATTATTAGAAACTAATAACTAGTGATGGAACGTTAGGCGCATTTGTGCTTTTATAGTGATTTATTCACGAATAGATAGATTTTTTAAGTAAGTAAATGATAAATATTGAAAAAATTATTTGAGATTCAAGAATGTAACCGATGATGAAATATGCGCCGTACATCTTAAAAGTGTGATAACGCAGGAGATGTGAGATGTATGTGTACATACATATAAGACTTTGCCAAGTTTCCTTGTTCAAAATGTAATGTCTCGGAATAGTAAATGAAATATTTGTAGTAAAATCCGTGGAGTTTACTCACTCAAAGTTTGAAAACACAGGTTGGGTAAAAATAAGTTAGCTCTTCCTTGCTGGAGAAATAACAAAAAAAATAAGTAAGCTTCCGAGCGTAATTTCATGTAATGAAGATCTCGTATTTCTATTCAAAGCTGGTGGATTCTGTCAACTGCCCGTGTATCGCTCGTAATTAGAAAAGAAATTACAATGTGTTGCACATGATTTACTTTACTTCTACACCGGCAGCCATCACCATGGCAGTGGGATAAGTCTCCAGGGACTCCATGCCTCATCGAGGGAGGGGCAGACGATAGAGGTAAAATGTGATACAGGGAACATAATTTTCACTGTTCTCTTTACTACGTTTTACTGCACTGATAATGGAATGCCAATATTCTGAAACATTTAGAAATAAACATATTTATCATGTCGTTGTTTTTCTCTTACTGATATTCGAGAATAATTCAAGGATTTGAATAATTTTAAGCTTAACGGTACAATTTATTAAAGAGTAACAAAATTTCCTACGTAGTATAGGAATTTATTAAATTTCTCGCATGTACGGGCAGTGTCCCAGATGTGCTCTCATCATATGCCACCACACTATTACCATAGCTGAAGTTATATGATGGAGCTGCATGATGTTCTGTTGTATGAAGCTAAATACTGCTGATATATGAAGGTAAATAAAGCTGCACATGACAAGGCTGGATGAGGCTGTATTTGATGAAGCCATGTAGGTGGAAGGAAGCCTTATGCATTACGCATTGCACTGTATACTGCAATACCGCGTAGAGGAAAAATTGCATCCCAGTAAGTGGGCTTCAGAAACTACATGGAGCGGTGCAGGGAACGCGTCACCGCAGGATTGTTTGAGCGATCATACTCGTAGTCCACCGTCAAAATGAGGCGAATGCTGCGGGCGCGAGTCGCCGACGGGCAGATGGCAGTGGAACAGGGGATGCGGGTGGGAGGAGAGACGGAAGTGAGAGTAGAGGAGACTAAAGTGTCAGTGGAAGAGGAAATGCAAATTGGAGTGAAAGCAGAAAATGGGACCGAAGCAGAATTGGGAACGGAGGCAGAAGTGGCGTTAGGGGTACATTTAGGAGTTGGGGTAGGGATTGGGGCGCTAGAGGAGATTTGAGACTCCTCCCTCCGTCCCCATTTTGTTTTCAGCTTCACGAAACTAGACCTGTCCATCCACTGGCTCTCCGTGCGGCACATTGGACACGTCGACCTGTTAACACACAAATTTTGTAAAGTAATGTAGTTCTTGTATTGCAATATAGTATTTTACTGAGATACAGCATTTGTGTTTTACCACAATATTACAAAAACGCATCATTCGTTCGCCTATCCGTTCGTACCACCTGCCATCCGTCTAACTTCTTCATGTGAAATTCAATTATTTGTTCGTCCGCCTGCCCAACGTTTCAGACAGGGTCGCCTTAAACGTCGCTCATGAATCCTCCAGAGACACATCAGTCTCTGTTTCGTTTTTTCTTAGCCCGTTAAACCTATCATATTGTGAATAAAGTTAGAAAACTATTTCTATCCCCATCATCCAGGACTTCAATACCGGCCTAGCCACGCTGTCGCTCCAAGCCAGGACAAGCATTCGTACATCAGCGCCATGCACGCCAACTTCGTGAAGCTTTGTGCTATTTTATCAACATTCTTTGGTTTTTTTGTAAAATGAAGTAGCCACAGGCCCCATAGTCACGAGTGATTTAACTAAGCTTTAAAATAAGTTAATAAAAACTGTTATTGAATTGAAAAGAAAAATCACTGAGAAATTTGAAATTAGAACTCGTATTCGTGACATTGCAGCTCTGTACGGTATGGTGAAACCAACCATTTCGTCGTCTCAAAAATAAATACGCAATGAAAGGGAATAATATTCATATCATGTACTGTACTATATATTCATTTTCATACTTTCCATTCGGAATATATTATCATAAATGTACTAAACAAACGATTGGACGTGGATTGGAACGGACAGAAACTAGTGTATCGCCTACCTTCAAGTTACAGTGTATCACACGACAGAAGCTGATGTACCACTCACACCCAGACTGCAGGGCTGGAACTCTGGAAAAGAAAGGACTTACCTTAATTTGAACCACTGCTGAAGACAACCGGTGCAGAAAATGTGGATGCAGTCTGACAGAATTCCAAAATTAGAAGTAGGACTGAAAGGAACTGTTAAACACACACCGCAAAATTCGGTGCCGTTTTCCTTAGTAGTAGGAGTAGTAGTGCTAAAAGTTGCTAGCACTTCAGTGGCAAAGCCTATATCGTGCCGAAAGTCTCAAATGCTATTAAATGTTTTAAAATGATAAAAAGTTCAGACATACTTCTCATCTATGTGTGAAAATTGAAGGTTAAAG
>VOMN01080920.1:0-16826 GCA_014899125.1 Orchestia grillus
ACATCTTCCTTTCTGATGAATATCGGCAGCTTACTCCGATTGGACGCTTGTATAAGCTTGCACAGTCGTTCAACGCCAGTGTGCGATCAATTCACTCTATTGGGACCCAGTAATTTTTAATTTCTTCACTTTCAATACAAATCAAAAAAGCAAATTCTTTAAAGACACTTTTAGCTTTTTTGATCACGTTTTGATCATAGACACTACATGTCTTGATATTATTCACCGATGTATCAGTATTCAGGAAGACTTCAATGAATTCTGCGAGCACAGTATTTACAACGTGTTTCCTTGCGCCTTTGCTATCGACGTTGTCACGCGTATTATTCCCAGACGTGGGTTCCATCGTTAGCCAAGATGGTTTTTAGCAGAGCACGGAGGACTCGTGTTATCTGGATGATGCTCAGGCTGGAACTGGAAACATCTGAAGATTACCACTCTTTTTGTCTGTTTAAAACACCAAGTTAATCAAGCGGGGCATAACAACCCTCGAACCGAATGCACAACGACGAGTTAGAAGTTATAAAAACAAATCCGCATCGAGACAGGTTAGCAACAAAACAAAACACGTATCGGAGAAGATATTTCTGCTCATGAAAATTACCTATTCACTATCTGTGGGGAATATGAACCATCAGTATTATTGAGCATTGGTTTTCTCTTAAACTACGTAAATGCTTTAAAATTCTAAGGTCAGTATCGGGCTTGACGAGGAATCTAAAAGTGTGGAGCTGCTATCATGTGTTGGAATCTTCTACTTTTCACTATGAAGTCGAATCACTGAAGGAGAAGGGAATGCAAACTGAGAACCAGTACTAAGGCTTCCATCTCCGTGCTCGGCTAGTTCGCCATGCTGATTTCAAGACGTTATACCAACGTACGAAGATGCGCACTGCACTCTAGTATGTGTAATTGTAGTCCAGAGGAACATGTTTTTTGTGGGAGGCATGTCTTTGTGACGAAAAAATCAATCGAACTTTACAGTGTTAATCAGTGTGTAAGGTAGTTTTTGATTTGAAATTTTATTTAAAAAGAATGATTTTACTCTTCGAGACATTTCTTCAGCTTGAACACTAAAATATGGGAAAGGATAATACATATAGATAATTTTGAGAGCTGCTTATGGTGACAGGTTCATTACATCGTTTCGCCCGAAATTTTTTGTTTAAGGCTTAGTAATCCCTAAAGGAAACTTTTTTTTGCGAAAAAATAACGATGCAGTTCTAATACACGGGCACGTTCTGAAAGGTGGAAGAAATTTTGAAGCCTTTGAATATTAAAAAACAGTCACAACACATTTGATTTTGAAAATTTTGTTGAAAGAACCAATAAAAATTGAACTTATTTCAGTGGTTGTGGGCTTATAGTACACAGAAATCTAAAATCTATCTCTTTCCCTGACTACTAAAATATAAAGAAAAGCTAATCTATTGTTATCCGTAACTCCCAAAGTAGTTTTAACAGAACTAAGTTACTGATTGAGATGTCTCTTGTCCCTAAACATTGGCAGAGATTGATAAAAATTCGTCTCAAACGAGATCGCTAAGAAAGCCTGTTATCTGAGCTCGTGGCGAAAGAATGTTTTATTTTTTCCTCAAAGAAAAGTTAATGGGCCTTAAGTTGAGAATCATTTGAAGTTCATAGATGCCATTGGTAAAAATTAGGCCCTGAACAATTGGAGACATTGATGAAAATTCGACTCTAAAGAGAGCAGCTCAAGGGCCTCTTTAAATGGTCTCTCTTCAAGCTCCTTTTTGGAAGAAAAGAAAGAAATTCATATGGCAGACGCTTGTGGCATGTGGTAAACGCATCATGGGGTATATGAACTTTCATTTAAGAATAATATGAAATTTTTGCTTGCATTAAATTACAAATAATATGCAAATAAGGATATTTTAAAGAATTTCCCTACACGTGTGGCATTTCAAAGCGGGATGCAGGTTGAGGGTGAGCTTGGTGTCGAGAAACAGTACTCTACGAGTGTCTGAATTAGAATCGATCATTCTCACCCGGAATTGTCAGCAGTCTCCCAAACCTTCACTTTTTCCGCTGTCGAGCAGATATTCGTAAGATAAATTCTTTTTTGGTAGCAAATAATTTTAAGAGTTTAATATCTCTTGTACCAAAACCTGCGGAGAATACTTCGGCAGTTTTAAAATAATGATAAGCTAGCGGGTAATTGACTGTAAGTTTCTGATCAGCTCAGAGTAAAGTGGTGGGAATAAGGATGAGTATAGGGATAAGTATAATTAAATGACTAAGAATTGTTCTTACAACCGCACAAAACCTCTGGAAATTTGGGTATGGAAGGTAGATCGTATGGGAATCAATATACAAATCTGATTTTATAACACCGTTCCAGAAAAAGTTCTGAACAAAAATACATTTACGATGGTGGAAACAATTATGAAAGTTTTTAAAATTGTATTTCCGGTTTACTTTTAAGTGCCAAAGAAAGAATGAGTGCATGCGCAAATTCTAAACAACTCTAATCACGATTGCAAGTCACGTGAGTCATGATTAAACATAGCATAAAGTAAATTCAAAATGCTTAGAAACTTTCCTCTCAATGAGAATGGAAAATGGGAATTTCTGTCCATAAACTGGAAGGAAAAGCTATAAGTTTCATCGCACGAGAACTGTCGAGGTCCCGAAAGGTTGTAAGAAATAATTTAAAGAGTACTGAACCGTCGAGCACCAGCAAACGTCCAGGCCGTGCACCGTAAGTATGCTGCCAGATGTAGACATTTCCGAGAAGCTTGTAAGGGAAAGTCATGCTCATGAGGTCTGCAACACAATTTACTCGTCACTGTAAATAGAGTTTGTCAACATCTCCATGATTCGTCAAATTTCGTATGTCTATTTGTAAACAGGAAGATGGCCCCTACTCTAACTGCTAAACACAAAAAGACGCGTGTAGATTTGGTAAGGAAAAAAATATCATGGTCAAAGAAGAAATGGGAAATTGTGGTGTTTTCTCATGAGAAATAGTTTAATCTGAATCAGCCAGACGCTACCCTGTGTTATAGGCAAAGTTTTAAGAAATGAAGAGCAACTGATTGCTAAAAGACCAATTTCAGAAGTATTCACAATGATTTAGGGTGTTTTTTTGTGTTTGAAATGGCTAAATTAGATGTGAAGGAAGAGAAACAAAATCTTGCTCGGTATATCAATGTGTTGAAAGAAATTTTCGTTCCATTTATGAATCATTAATACAACAAGAATGCCATTTTCTCAACAAAACAAACTCAGCCATACACACCTTTAAGTTCACGAAAAACTGCTGTAAAACAAGAAACATTGAAGTTTTGAGCTGGCCCGCAACACCCATTAAAAAATTTATTTGAAATTTTGTCAAGAAGAGTATACAATAATGGATGTCAATTTGAAGATAGGTACACGCCAATGTCTTGCATTAAACAGTATTGGAATGAAATTCCTAATGAAACTGCTAGAAATCGTATTGGTTCACTGCGGAAAACGTGTTGAAGTATTGCAATTGAGAGGGAATAAACGTAAGTACTAAAATTTTTGCCGTTTTGTTGTTAGATACAAATTTTCAAAATTGTCTTAAAAGTATTTACACCCTTGAATACAGTTTTCTTATGAAAATTTTTCTCGTGGAGACATAAAAACTAATGTGTATACAGATTCCACTGCAATCAACGTTCCATATTCAAATTTTGAGAAAAATAAAGCAGTATTAAGAAAATGTTAACACTTTATTGGGGTATCTTATACCTCTTTCCACAACTTTAGTTCGTACTTCCCATTTTGCTATCCAGAGTTAATTTTTTTGAAGAAATGTTTTCTATGAAATAAAAGAACTTATGAAATTCAACTTGAACACCCGGGGACAGAAACCTTGACGAAAGACAGGAAGGATTTTCAGGCGAAGAGTTAATTGCACCGAACCAAAGTTCTGTACTACCTTCCTCGGATTGCAAGGCTCAATTTCGGCCTAAGTTCCTTAATCCACAACTTTGGTAACAAAGTCCGTTCTGTAACTTTTTCTGCTGGTTCCTGGATACTCTTGCACTTACCGTACTCGTAACACCAAAGGCGTCAATGATTGAGAACGTAACCCGGAGTTTGTTCTCCCTTCTGCAGGACTCGATCGATGTATTGGCCATGAATCTTTTTTCGCCGCTGAGTCCTCAGGAGAGTAACGTGAATTGCAAGATTTGTAGATTGCAGTAGTATGTGAAGATCTCCAATATGTAGAATAGATCTCTACATCTCTTCATCATCGCATATTAATTTAGTCATTTCGTTGATTTTGATTTACTATAGCTCTTATTACATACATTCATTACAATAGATCACGAAGCATTCAAAATGTTAATGTTTGGTTGAAATGAGTTTTCATTACACATAACTAATAACGTGAACTAGTTCCGGACGGCGAAATGTGAGTAAATGGCCGTGAGATGATTGCACGAAATTTTCCAGAATTATTCTCTCACTCAAATGAAAGTGAACCTAGCTCATCATCTACCCTCTTCTGATAATAAATCGTCGATTTTTTTCTGACATAAAATTATATGAATATTTAAAAAGAAGTACCGTCCTGGTATTGTGATAAGAAGCCAGCAAATTTTACCTTCAAACGAAAAAAAAGACAAAGCTTGAACAAATTCAAAAGGGTTTTGAGGATCCCTCAATTTATCAAAGTGTGTTTGATATTTCTGGGCTCAAACACTCTCGGTTTGTCGGGCAGCTGATTATTCAAAGAGGCTCGAGCTTCGCAATGGGGGAATGGACTGCTTCAAAAGTGAATTTTCTTCTACGGGCTGTTGGAAATGAATAGAAACAAGAGAAAGTTAAGGTAACGTGTAATGTTCTAGGAACTTGTAGTATTATAGATCGGACTTTAATGAAAACGGTAGAAACTGTATTGCTCAATACCTTTTTTACTGGAGCGACATGATCTCAGGAGTTCCGTGAGCTCAGTTACTCTGGACAAGCAATTAAGAGCCTCGTTCAAATCTACTCTTAGTGTCGTGTTATTCTACGTAGCTACACATATATTTTAAAAGAAATTCACCCGTTTCGAACGTGAATAACGAATCCGTTATGAGTGAATAGTAGAATTCTTAAATTTTCTTCGTTCATACAGGGTAAACGTACATCGAAACGTATATATGCATGTAGACCGTACCTCTCCCAACCGATGGATAGGACGCATTGGACCAGTACGATGGCGAGGAAGGTCTCTAGATTTGACACCTTTGGATTGGTCAGAAATGAATATTATCGAGAGGATAGGTGATGCTGCAGCACTCATTACGGATGATCCACGAGTGTTTTATAGTGTCAGAGAATCGCTCCTGTGTAGGTTCCAATTCCGTGCTCAGTTGAGCTTTCACCACCTTGAACTCAGGAATGATCCTCAATATAGTTTTGAGATATCTTGAAATCGATGAATGTTTGGATTGTCACTTATTCAAAAAAAAGTCGTTCTTTTGTAACTTTTTAACTACTGATAAAGTTTGCACCATTAGGTTTCGAACACTCGGTACAAAAGACAACATTAGCTTTGCCCTCTGGACCACGTAATCGCAGCGGGGGCGCAGCGCACTAGCAGCGTGTCGCAGAACGGCCCCGCTTTCCTTCAGTGATGCATCAGCGGAGTGCAATTGTCCATACACGTAACTTTTTTTCGGTTTACGACGCTCGACAGTGATAGGTACTTCCTTTGTCGAGTCACTCTGAGTATACACGTGGTCACGTCAGACCACTTAATTTTCGCTGTTTTTTTTCCGAAAATATTAAGTTCCTCTTGGTTTTCGATTTACCAACTAACAATTAAAGGAAGGCAACGAAACACTTGAATAGAACAGACACTTCAAAAATACAGCGTTCAGGCCTACGAACTATCATTGAAGATACCGCACCATCAAAAATCACTTGACAGAATGTGGCAAGCAATGATAGGACAATGAATGATGATTGCGCAAGGACATTGATGGGATGAAACGGACTGCGATGTTAAACCTAGTAACTGACAGTAAATAAGATTCGAGCTACGTTTTTCAAGTGTTAACCTGAAAGTACGCATGAATTATAATTAACGCACTCCTGAATTATTTGCACTCCTGATCGACCTTTCAATTTCACTCGCAAAAAAAATATGATGAAAAATAATTGTTCAGAAATACGATTGTTCGATAAGTGTTCGTAGATGAAAAAGCAATATTTTCGACTTGTTAGAGTCAATAATTATTTCGTACAAGTTTGTCCAGTACTTTTTTTTAACATTTATTACGGTGCGGGTATGATCCTGCACCTGTACTCGGACTTCGCTCAGTGGGACTCTAGGAATCTGATGGCATATCGTTCTCTACGATTTTCAAAATTTAATGTTAGGTGATATTAGCGAGATCATTTTATACTGAGCATCTAGATTTTTCTAACCCATCTAACGCTCTAGAATTGTTAAAACACAGTATTTTGTGGCTTTCTCATTTCCGGTGCTGATAATTCTCTGTGCGGTTGAAATCTCATTTACGGAAATATTTTTAAGTTGTTTTTCCGAAAGTACGATATCGGTACAACAAAAAGTTTTTAAGTGTTATATAAGTGCAAGTGCTGGAAACTTAGGATGAATGGAGAGAAGCGAAGCCGGTGGGAGACACCAACATCAAGTTTCTGATCAACGACTTATTGTTTTCCCTGGTTCCACTATAAAGGATGAGTAGTAGTTTTATTTCGAAGCAATTCAAATAATTTATTTCCATAAGCCGTACACCAGTTAAATATTACGCACATGGATTTCCTAATGTTATTTCAATGAATATTTTTAGTTGTGGTTACTTGTGAGCCATAATAAGTTCTGTGACTGTTTGGGATCCTATAGGAGCCGCGTTTTAAGCGATAGGTTCGTATGTATTTTCGTACATGTCACAGGCCTGTAGTGACACCAGTCATTACGTGAGATGCCTAAACGTTCCAGGTATCACACGAAATGCCAAATTCACTCACTAATTTTACGAAATGGTTGTAGTTTTGAGGTTCACGTTACACTAGCTGCCGATCCTAACCTAACTTAGCCTAACGTAACTTTACGACACAGTGAATTACTCATTTCAAGTAATGACTGAAATGTTTTGGCATTGCACGCAATGCCTGGTTTACACACCTAAAGTCCTTACCCTTACCGTGCACAACACTGGTTATGTAATGAACATATTCAAAGGATAGAATGTGACTAAATTTGAAGCATTTCATAATGTTTAGTTGTAAATTCTGTTGTATACCTAAAATAATTCTTATCACATATAATATGAGTGGCATTAGAGTCTCGTGTTAAGATATGAGACTATCCTTTAATAATTGCCGTCATCAACAACTTGATAAAAAATATAATTCTAGATTCGATTTGAGCGCTTTGAAAGCTCGTCCCTCACGAATGGCAGGAAGCGAAGAGTTTCAAGCTTCAATTCCTTTGCGATGAAAATTGAATTGCAACCTGGTTTTGTAATGGAAGAAGTGTGAAAATTTATTTCGGCTTCTAGTCAGATATTCTAGATGGCCAGTTTTGTACGAATGGAATTTTTTTGGAGTTACGAAACCTAAATGAGTTTCTGTTCATGTGTGTACGCGGGTGCTCAGACAAATCCGAAATGAATCTCTTTCAAGCGTCTTAGAAAGTGTCGAAGTCAGTGAAAAAAACTTATCGCAAATAACGAGCACTGCTACGCGCGGTAGCGTGGGACTTAAACCTTCACGAAAGTACGTACAGGGAAAGTTGATGGCGTTGGAACGACCTACATCACCAATTTTAGAATTCGAATGTCTTCATTGAAAGCATTCATTAAGTTTCGGAAAGAATATCGAAAGTGTTCGAGGAAAGCACCTTACTTCGAGGTGCTTTCCACCTTTTTAAGGTTTTTCAAACCTTATTTCTAGGTCATTCAAAGGTTGACATTTTTTTCGAATCATGGCTTACACCAAATAACTGGCCATCTTATAAAGTTTCTTACTTCCCTACTATTTACTCGTGGGCGAGAGAGTACAATGTCTAAGTGATCTACGATATTGATGTGATTCTATTGAACGGACTTGGTAACTAACGGAAGAAGTTTTGTTCTCGAGGTTGCTAATTAATGCGGCTGATCAATTGCTAATTTAAGAATAGTTCATTTCAGGCAATTCATGCATGTAAGCAGGAGATGTAACGGCCAGTGTGGCCGGCAGTGATGTACAAATCGTAATACCAAGCGCATCAGTGAATATTTCCTCGCATCCACTGAGCTCTTCAAATCGCCATAACGCTGGAAGAATAAAACAGAGTAACAAAGGCTGAGAAGAAGAGAGAGAATTTTAAAAACAAATAAACGAATTAGCAATACTTTGAAACAAGACATCCTTAGAAAGTGTGAAGAAGAAATGAAAGCTACAAAGGAAGGAAAATACAATTCTCGGAATCTACTGTCTGGTCAATGAAAATAATGAAAAAAATGAAAAATGCAGTCACTACGTTACTAAAACTATTTTTGAATGAAGCATTAATTTTCATTATACTAGCCTAGAAATTGAACTCTGCACAATTTGCTTCTTTATTGCCACGTTTGCTCTGTATATGAAAGAAAATCGTTCCGTTTTCAATGAGGTTGCTTCTCGCCAAGACTTATACTAAACTGTAAAAATTTTGGCACGCATCCCTAGTTAATTACGAAGATTACGTGTCTCCGGATATAACTGTTCCACTATCATTGAATAATCTTCTCGTTAATTTCAGGATTAATTTTTAAATTTTGTAACTCACGCACATTGATGTAATCTTTATTTATTACCTTCAATTTCGAAGTTCAGAATAAGTGAAAATTTAGCTGAGATACGTCGAAAAAGATGTATCAGGACCATTACTTTGACAGTGAAATTCAGCAAAGTGTTCATTTTGCAGACAATTGAATGCTAGGACGAATCTGGGAAAGTGACAGACAAGCTGCGTAAGATAGTCGTTGATTTGTCTCAACACTGAAGCTTTCTGCCGAAGAAAGAAAAACTGAGGTGGAACCGTCAACGTTCGGTTATCGAAAAAGCTCGTGTCTCTGATAGAACAATGTCCATAAGCCTTCACAGCGGGCGGAAGGCATCACCTTACACGCAAGCGACAAGCTAGTTGTTAACTAAAAGTGAAGTCGAGGAAAAGCTCACAAGGAGCCAAATTCTGCTTGATCACGTCACAGCTGACATGCTCCGAAAGTGTTTTTGCATCCAGCAACATTTCAAAGACCAAAACTATTGAGTTTGGGCTCGAAGTTTTGACACCGAGACGAGGATCGTTCTTCGGAGTTGGAATTCAGATTGTGCGATTGATCCGATATCTGTAACTGCAACCGGAACGAGTCCCATGGCTTGTGTGGAGCCGCGCGTCTGACTCCGTCGAACATATTCTTGATGCATCGTTGTTACCTTGGACCAAAACGTCTTTCAAAAATAAACCATGGTCTTTTAAATAGAACACTGTGCCTAAAACGACCAAACAATGCCTGGTAGCTTACGAGTCTCACTTTCTCCCGGTAGAAATTTCGTCTACATGCTCCCCAAATCCTGATCACTAGGAGTGTTGCTTCAGGCCTGAGTTAGAAAACGAATGTTTAGTCGTTGTTCATAGCAAAACGCATTCAGGGGTATAAAAGTAAGACTACCTTCTGAACTATCTTTAGAAACGCGTAGATTAAATACGTTTACAACAACGTATACAACGTCATAGAACAGAAAATGAAGTATTGTGATCGAGGTGAGCCAGCCAAGGGTTTGTAGACGGCAAAGAGCTGCATTTATTTCCTGGACATGTGCAGTGAAATTTAAATTAATACATAATAATTAAAGCATCATATAACACCATTGCGAAACATAAACTTTAAAGCCAAAATCATACGGGAGGAAGAAATAAATTTTGATATTACTTGAGGACCTGTTGTTAAGGCATAAAACAATTTTTTTACGTGCTGCCAAGCGTTTCAGAAAATTACGTAAAGTCACATTTGCTTCTAGGAGCGTAGAGAAATCATCGTGCCCGAGTGCATTATATTTCTCAACTCGAGAAAATTTCAAGTGAAGTAGACGTGAGTAGGGGAACGATAAGAACTCTCACCTGCAGCGATGGAATAGAAGAAACCTGCAGGGGATAACATCAAAAAACTGGTAGAAATATATCTCTCGATTACAATTGGATAAGAAAAAAAATTCGAGAGGAGAAGAATTGTAATTCGCTGCTGAGTTTAGTTGAAGAACAAGTTTAGTTTCAGTTTTGAAATGGCTGCGCAGAGAATGGAGTTATGAAAACCATAAAGTGAGTATTCATGATAGAGGAGAATAATCATGGGCTTTTCAGAATTTATGTTAGGCACGCCTTATCAAACTGGAGAATACATTCGAAAAAAAAATCTTGAAAAATATCGTGAGTTTCCAGAAGAATGTCTTTCTCAAGTCATGAAGTGATGATAATTAATTTTCGAAGAATTCTGTATTGTGTACAACAATGTTAATATTTGGACAGAAACAATGAATTTAAATCTGAAATAACATTAAATAATCTACAAATCACTATTTAATCGCTGCACTATAAATTCTTTGCAAAAACTCTGCTGGCAAACCATGAGAAGATAATATATTCGGAATAGAACCTGCGCAGAATTTGGCATTCTCATCAGTTATTGACCTGGCTAAGTATATGAAAATCAAACCCCAAATATAAATAATATCAGTAGTGAGATCCACAGAAGTACAGGTTTGACAAATGTACTTGAAAACCGTTCTGAATAAAATGTAAAATGTAGAATATGTAGGGCTTGTCAATATCAGATAGAAGATAGAAGCATATTGCTGAATGCGTGAGTAATTTTTATATTCTTATTAGATGCAAATAAATTTGTTCACTGTATTTGTTGATGTCTTTGCTTGGCTCCTCAAAGCCATTCCACGTACAGCAGTTATAGTTCTCGACAATGGGTGGCGTGTGCCATCTGCTTGTCCATCGCTTTTCAAAACAACTGAGTGTTGCAACAGCTGAGTGTTGCATAGTCAAGAATGACACTCCTGAAAGATCATGAGTTCCGGGCGTTTCTCAAATTTTGAGAGGAAGCAGTAATTTCCCGTGTTTCTATCTCCAGTTCTGTAAAATGCCTACGTGCATGCATTACCTGAGAATTTTTATATCAATCAATAAAATAAAAAATAAAAGCCGAGACCTTCAAAAATTTTTTAGAGTATCATAAGGCTGAAAAATTTATTCCAGTTGTGCCAGAAAAGTCGCATGAATTTTTGAACTGGGGTAACTTTAATAAACTCTTCCCTGTGCAGATGTTCTTTCGGAAGCGCGTTGCTCTCGGTGACTTGGTCTCTCCGTCTCGAGATGTTCCGCCCAATGCGATCGAGTCGGTTTAGAATGATGGACCTTTGCCTGTTTTTGGCGAAGCTAAACGACTGAAAATATGGAGGACTTTAACTCAAGCTGTTTTCATCTTATAAATTAATCCCTTTGAGGCCATCTTACAACGTACTTTCACGCCAGATTGTAATTTGGACAACAATGCCCGATTTTGACTGTGACGGAATTCGGAAGCTTATTTCATGTGCTTAAGAATTAAAGCGCGGGACAATAATTCATTGGTTGATATCGTAAATCTGTATTAAAATCACAGTAAACGCGAACACATTTGCAAAATCACATGATACATTCAACAAATTAAAAAAAATGTAAAGGCAGTGATCTTGTCGCCGGTATCAACAAGACGTAGGAATCCATTATAACTGGCATTCAAACTTTACTGTAAACAAAAAACTAACATTTTCTACCAACTAATAACTGTATAATAAGCGCAAATACATGAGACTGTCAGTCACACATGCTAATAAAGCTCTACACGAGCTGTGGAGTTCTCCCCGTAAACATAAATCGTTATGTGGACAAAACATGAATTCACCTCGGATCCTTCGAATAACCAAAGCATACTTCTATAAAATTCGTCCTCGATTTTGGGTGCACCACATCTTTAAGATCTGAGTAACAGGTGGACCATAAAGTATTTGTACCGTGCGATTCAATAATACGTAAAAATCAAATGGTTTCGAAAGTATCACTCCTTTTTCCCACCTGGTCAATACCTATTTTGCACTAAGCTAGCTGGATTAATTACCAAACAGATATTTGCACAAAACGGTAGACATTCGATCTCAATCGAACCTAGTTATCACCTCATGAGTGCTGAACGCAACTGAAGGCTCCTCGCAGGACAGCGACAGATGCACTCTAGGAAAGATTCCTTGTATTATTTTATTTCAGTCCCGTTTACATATGAGAAATATTGTCGACGTTAGATATGCGTTAGAGAAGATTATTAGAGAGTTTTACTGATTTTTCAACGTATGTATGCATAGTTTCGAACAAATATGAATTAACATCGAGCTTTGTTGTACAATGAACTCAGAATTAAGCTGGGAAAATTTTGGGCATCCTTTATTTATTCCTCGATTAGGCTCAAACTTTGCCGATTTGTTTCCACCCCGGGAACTAGATCCTTTAACATTTATATTTTCTCTATTCTGCTAATATTTTACATTCATTGAAAGCATTAGAAAGTTTCACAGACTCTAATCAGAACGTTTTATCGAACGTTAATGGTTTAACAAAATTCTTGTGGAAATGTATAACATCTTTTCCCACAGAGATCGACTAAGTTACAACGAAGTTCTAAACTACTCATGACGCATATAAAATGAAACAGCTACCTGCTCAAATGAAATATTTGAGTACAATAAATGTTACTTAGGTACATGATAGCGCACCGCCAATGTATGTATCCAAACGCTCTACGATGACATTCATTAAATATGGGCCGCCTCATCACAGCTACGGCCTGAAATAAAAATAAGGTTGATGTTCTATCCGTCGATAGCAGTATGAATATCATACTTACTAATTCAAGAAAAGTTCTAAAAGGATATAGAAATTTAAGTATTTTTCGCCCCTATAAGAGAGCCAAACTACATAACAGAGGATTTAAACTTTTGGGCAAAGCGAATTTCTCTCGTTTCAAATATTGAAGGTCAAGTGTTTCCAAATTAAGAAATTATTTTAGTTTTAGCTTTTAAATGGATTCTTAACTGACTAATCAGTATCGTGAGCATGAATAAATCTTTGCACTAGCAATAACGGAGAACAACGCCGTCAGTTCCTCCAGATTTTCATTTTAAGGTGCATATCTTCTTACTTCAACCGTCCTAGCTTTTCCCATGAGTCTTACAATACGATATGGTCTTGTCTTAATCACGCCCCGCTTTCTTCGTCAGCCTCTCTCTGGTCTATCATTTTGACCACATTTGCCCATTGTATTATAATGAATAGATTTTACTTACTTTTGCATAAATTCGAGCCTACAGCAGTAGCTGTTGAATAATAACATTTGTGCCCACTCCCTCTTGAAAGTGATCGGTTACAGGAAGCCAATGGAGTCAAAAACGTACACTGTTAATTCATTTCTTACTATTCGTTCTTGGGGTACGTAGATTTGAGTTACAAGGAAAATAGAAATATATTAGACTGTTCAAATTCTGTAAAAGTAGAAAATTGTTGAGTAAATACAGAGATCAATAGTAGAGAACCTTGTGTCATTCATGACTTATCAATGATACTCAGCATTCCTGAGATGAAATGTGAAGGAGTAGATACTAGAATGGTAGTGCAATAGTTTGTGGAATGGTTGGTGCAATGGTATCTACCATTCCACAAAAACTAGTTAATTGTTACCCCTGCCAAAAAAATAAATATATGATTCTTCATACGATGAAACTCTACGTACTGGGAGCTATGGAAAATATATTGTTAAGATATTCAAAATTGGTATTGAGTTTGACAGCATAAGTGACCTCGAAGTACGCTGGTACCTTTTCTAACAGAATGGCATACATCAAGATTTTTCAAACTTCGACTTAAACTATCTAGCGATACTTTTTCTAAAGAATGAAAAGTTAAGAAAAACATATGCGTGAATCTGGATATTGAGCCTCGAGGATAACACCTCATGAGTCCACGGAGCATACAAGCTACTCCGACTTGAAATACTTAAGTACCTATGGTCACATCTGGCAAATCGAGCACTCCATCCAGAGCCGTTCCATGATTTGAACCTGCGTATATTCGTTGTATTGAAATTATTTGAACTCCAAATCTGAATTCAGCTATAACACTAGGCGAGAAAATTTCGCTTTGGTCTTTTTCGTGTGTTAAAACAAATTCCCGCTTTTTTTTTGTTACTAAAGAAGCGAAAGAAATGAAACCTTGAACTTTACTCTATGTAATTATACTCAACTTTGACTCTTTTCAATATGAAACCGCAATTCATACAATAAAAAAGTAAATTTCATAGAATTATTGGTCATTACTTGTGTTCAGCAACGTAATACCAAAAATAATTTTAATAAAAAAGTAAATTTCATAAAAATGATGGTCATTGTGTATTGTATCGCCTTGAATTGAGTTGAGAGATGTCTCTTAATCCCCAGGAACAAAAATTTTGTCACATAGTGTAAGTGCTTGATTAATCTTGACAAGTCTCGTTCGTCGATTGATGAGGCTTGATTTGAACTTCAGCTTGGAGCATCTCCCCCGAATGTCCGAAGGGATACTCTAGGCTTGGCAATGCACGGGCAGTCTTATCCTTTCCATGTTTAATCCCACCGACGAATGGGTCAAAAGAAAGTCGTAGATTCTGACTTATCATCTACTTACACATGCAAGCCGGTGTTGCACAAAAATGTATACATCCCTTTAGAATTCCAAAATATCGTCCAGTTTTAAGCCGCCCGAATATCGGAAAGTAATCTAACATGAATCCGGCATGCTGACTTAAATATACATTTAGCGATATAGATTGGCTTAATACTAGGCGAATACTTCATGTTTTGAGGTGAGTTAAGTTTTCCTATGTGGAATATACTTGCAGCATTCGCATCGTAAACTTTTGGCAAAAGATAGCCAGGCAAAATCGCTGCCTCTACCTCCACTCCACGTTGACTTCATCACATACGAATTGCATTGTGGTATTGAATCATCATCACTTGTTAACCGACATGGTATGGTAATTGTCAAAGCGAGTCAGATCATTTAGTAAAAATTAACCATGTCCTGACAATCCCCGCATCTTCAGTGTGTTGATTTAATTTTATAACTATCAAAGCGCTTTGACCGATCAGCGAAAATTAGTTCTTTGTCCTGATGATCCGTGTCTCACGCATGTGATATTCTGGTCAGCTTCCTAGCTACCTTAAAAACTTGATCGCAGGAATAAGAGCCAGGAATCTAAACAGCTTTTTATTTTCGGTTGAATTAATCGAATTCGGTTATTTTTAGCCCTTGCTATATCGAAAAAAAATGTTCACTTTCATCAACAAATTTTCGTTCTAAAGTTCCTCGAGCCCGAGGAACTTAATTTCCAGGAAATCTTGATTTGAAGAAAAGTTTCGAATTCTGATCAGTTCATCGGGAAATTAGCTTCGCTAGCTCTAACTTGCAAGTAGTTTTCCCTCAGTTCATATGATTTAAATTTTCGAATAAGAGGCGTATGCGGGGGTCTTGTACCTCAGGGGTCGCGCAGTAATTATCCACTTAATTGCATCTAATTAATTACTGTTGTTCGTCGCTTTGCAGTCCCGTAAATTGTGATGAAATTCTAAATTGAAAAAACTGAATTGCCAATAGCCAGTTGAAGCCAAGTGCTCTGTAGCCTGTAGTTCAGTGAAGAAACTGTAGGAGAATATAATACAGTAGAGGAAAATTTCATACATGAAAGTGACACATTTAAGTTTAAGTTGAATAACCTGTAGAGTTAATTGGACTAGGGACAACATTCTGATGAAATTCAATACTCAGAACTAAAACTGCAGGATTGGGTAAATTAAGTATGTATACTAATAAGAAAAAATACCTCGAATGTATGAAATTTGTGTATCGATCGCTAGAAAATCATTTAGCTATATTTTTGAGTCAATTGATGCCCTAGAATAGATGAATATATTACGATAAATTCATCGACTGAGCTTGCATCCACGTTAACCTATGAATAGCTGATTTGAAAAACAAGTTACTTACCTAATATCATGAACACATGCAGTTAACCTCAGAAGATCGATTCTTGAAATTAATAACAAACAAAATAAAAATCGTAACCGCAGTTGAGATATTTTTCCACAATTATGAAGGGAACACACCAGGCAGGCTAACGGTTAAGAGGACTGATACCAAAATTTCAAATCCATGACACTTCACTGAATCGTTTTCACCCATGAGCCGCCACACCGTTCCGATGGCTTTTGAAGTTCCCGTGGTTTCCAACAGCGGAATTTATTCTGTTTCTATCAAGCAGTGCTTACCATACTTCTAAATTCTATTAATCTTTCATGTACTCGTATGTCTTTGTTCGATGTCTATGGTATTATTTGACATAATAATTTAGTTAATTAGACCAGTTGCACCCAGCGTTGCACTGACAGGACGATAGAATCGGTACACAATACGTATTATAGTCTAAAATTCACGTCGTGCATTTATGAGCATACAGACATATATATAGGACATATTTCATCTTAGACGATGTTTCCAAATATTTACCCTACAATCTTAACAGGTACAGATGAGTTAGTGCTACATCATTTGTTGAAGTTTTTACTGAGTCGTTAATAAACTTTGGGCGGAAAATATTTCATGTCTCTCCATGGAGGGATTAGGGGGACAATTGGAGTGGAGACATTACTCATTTTAGAAACTCTCATTAAGTTGAATACTGTTGAGGGTTCGAATAGCCCGGAGGGCCGTAAGA
>VOMN01080928.1:0-16592 GCA_014899125.1 Orchestia grillus
GGAGGTAAGGTCCTTCCAACGAAGAGCGTGACGAGCCTCAACTCGTCACAAAAATTTGTAAACATGGAGTCAGAGAATAGAAGATTTGACATGGTTGAGATATTTTTACAAAACTCCAGTTCTCCAGTTTGCATTGCAATTTATCACGCGTTTATTCTCTTCCAAAATGAGTTTTTTAAACTGGGTGGAAATACTTGTAATGAAAATATTTTTCTTGGACACGTTACGTGTTGATTGGCTCTTGAGAAACTAAACATATAGGAAAAACATTCGGCATGAATTCTGTTCGTCAAACTGTCCAATAACGTCAACAACTGATGAATACTTTCAGGAAGGTCGATTCATCTTGCCATACACCTGTGAAATAGTTCATCTTTTGTCTTATCGACGACTGAACCCAAACTTGTGGGAACGCCTTCTAAATGAAGAACATCGAAGTTTCTACTGGATGCTCTGGATCGTATAAATTTATCAGTGAAGTTCAGAAAAAAATAACGCTGTTAAATGAGAGTGCAAGGAATTATCAGTCTCTTTGATATGATTTGTGGTAGGAATAGAACTCATTAACGATTGATGAATCTATTATTACATTGCTTATTATCTTCCTTGGTTTGGATTTGGTTTCAATCAGCGTTTGTCGGTGCAAGCGTTCCGTCAAAACCTGAGTCTGAGAAGGCGATTGAAATTGTATTTTCGGCGAGCGGAAGCTGAAAACGATTTGCGAGAGTCTTCGGTCGATTTTTTATTATTCTTTTTCATGTATTGTTAAGGACGTAAAACAGATCTAATTTAGACACAATAGGAGAACATAATATTGACATACCATACACGTGATCGATACATACTGTAGTCATGAAGGAGAGATCCTGAAAACATAATGAAGACACTCTATAGACATAGTAGAGACATACTGGAGACATAGTGGAGACATACTGTGACATAATGAAGACATACTGCAAACACAGTGTCGACATAACAACAAAGCAAACTAGGTTGCAGGACGAGGCAACGCGAGTTAGAGCGACAGAACCTTTATTAATTCCGACAGGAAGGAATTCCAACCAGTACCGGAAATGTTGCGCTAACCTGAAGTCTGTTGCTCGTGCAAAGAACGTATGTTATTAAATGCACTCTGCACAGCACAAAGCGTTGCGTAAAATAGTACCCTTAAACTTGAAATTATCTCGCAGTATTATACTTCCCATAGACCCTCCTACTTTATACACTGTTATTCTTACGCATGTGAAATATCGTCACGGTTTTTCTATGCCTAAGGCTCAGACTCAAAAACGATAAAATTATTTTCCTACCAAACAAGATTGATCGATGACGTATTAAAAGGTTTGATTTTAAATGGAACCGCCACTACTCATACGTTGAGCGTCAACGCAATACAAGAACGTTGTCCATAGCACAGATCTCGACGACCAGAGTTCGATGTAGGAACAGTTTATTATATCAAAATGACCCTCGAGTGCAATTGCTGTGCACAGCTAATGCGTGCATAACTGTGTTCAAAATTGTACCCATAATTGTGTGCTTTATTTCTATGGATCATAAAAGGCGCACGAGCTGCACTCCGCTACGTTTAAGAACCCTTCCTCTTCTCTCCGACCAAAACATACTCAAATCTAAGACTGAAATAATAAGGTAATATTCAAATGTAAATAACTTGAGTATTCTCGTTCAACGATGATAAAAGTATTAGTCTTATATCGTAAAAGACTGTTGGAAACACTCTTACATCGCATGTCAGTAAATTAAATTCGAGTGCATTATAGAATACATAGTCTCTACTCACTCGTCATTATTGAATTCTTAATTTTATATTCTCTCCTCCCTTCTCAATAAATTCTATTCTCTATCAGTCTTGTAAACATTAAGTATAATTGAAATAGGATATTTACAAATATGTGTTGCTTAGCATGTGGTTCTATAGGGTGTCCTATTAGTCCTAAAACTTATTCTGCCCTTCAGGTAGATACATATTAAACTTTCTGTTGTATTAGTATAGGAAGTCAATTCCTGTAGTATCTTTAAATATTGTAACACTTCGGGTAATAGATCGTTCCCAAACTTGTAATGTCAGATGCATGATTTACACGAGTATGCCTTGAGTGCGTTTTCTTTTATTATAAAATCGAACGTTAGGGCAAACTATGATTTCTTGGAGTTTGTAGAAATAAAAATTGAGAGCAAAGCCAGCAAATTGTAAGACAATTAGATTTTTGCCATAATAAAACACAAACAAAGGAGTGAAGACTCGTTCAATTACCGTGTCAGTCAGGCATGCACCGTATTACCGTGTCAGGCATGTACCGTATTACCGTGTCAGTCAGGCATGCACCGTATTGCCGTGTCAGTAAGGTATGCACCGTATTACCGTGTCAGTCAGGCATGCACCCTATTACCGCTATAAAGTGGTTCGAAATCCTTCAGTTCAGGCAATTTTCCATGCGTGGCCCAAGGACTGTGACTTGCATGAGAAATAATCATAATTAGCTCTCTGTGTGTGGCATGTATTGGCTCTTGGTGACAACTGGCTCCCATACCATCAGCAGGTGGGGCCTCCCGTGCTCAGGCCATCTCTCAGACGGCACCACCCAACCCTCCTCAGCTCGCTTCAGGTCGCTGCGTACTTATGCCCAGACATATAATTGTGGACGCGCCGTACGCAAATTTTTAAGCTAAGAAACAGAAAATAACAGAAGCCTTAATATTCTTTGTTCTTTACTTTAGGGGAAATATCAGCTTAATGGGTCTTGACAATTTTTCCAACGTTTGGTCGTATGTTCGACATACAAACTCGCACTTCTTCATCGATACATTTAAACGTTTCACCCTTTTCATACTTCGGTGTCGAAGAAGTAAAAAAATCCTAAATAACCATATACGAAGTTAAAAACAACAGCAAAATGCGAGCTGTTTAAATATGTTGGCCAAATATTATTACCTGATTATCCAAAATTCGGAACGAAGAAAGTCACAAAAATTAGATTGCTCCAGTTCTCGAAAACGCAAGAAGTTTGCGTCGTAGCTCGTACACACGAGGAAGTACTGTTTTCCTTCGACAGCTACCTGTTCTCATGTACATGAGCAGCCATTTGCGTTGAAATTCTATGTCGGTACAAAACTGTTCAAATATGAGTGATTTGGCAGGTCTTTCATTATTATGCCTCATCATCTAAAAAACTTGATCTGAAACTTCTTTTAGTTCCTCTCCCAATGTTTTTGCCAATAAGATCTCTCAATGAAGATAGCGATAAGTAACCATGACATTCTCATTTCGTTTCTTTAGAAAAGTTGTGGGACCCTCAAAGAGCCGATTTTGTAATCGAATTGGCTGTACAAATGCCCACACAGGATTTTCATTATCATATCATTTATCAAAGTATACCAATTAATGCATTCAGAATGTTGAAAACGTCCCCTACTTTTGTTGTGAAACTTAATTTTCTGTAAAAAAAATTGATTTTTTATTGATCTTCATCAGCAAAAGAAGTTAATGCGAAGAGCCGCGACTTCCTAGTGAAGTCTGGTGACTCATCAACTAGCAATGCACAAAGTTGAATACTTAAATATTTTACGTTCTATACTTTTCTGCGCCAGAAGATACATATTTCTGAACCGCGCCTGCAAACTGTATCGTTAGACAGAGACTTCAATCCCAAGCACTGTCGAGGCTACCGTTTTGCAGCCCCCCTAAAAGAATGACTCACCTAAAGCGTGAACTTCCTTATTTTGCATTATTAGTTCTGAGACTTGGTTGAAAGCGATTTGAGCTGTCTCAAAGAGAGAGGCAGTTTATTTCTGAAAGAATTTCTCGCTTTAGTTAGCTCTTCAGACAACCTCATAAAATAATTTATAGATTTATTTTGTAAATAAAAATGTTTATTTCTCAAATGTTTCCACAGTTTACTAAGGCTTAATCAATGATTCATTGGACATTTCATTTCCACCCACTAAACATAGCGGCAAAGCATTGTAGTCTCTTCCAGTCCATGTGAAATCAAAGCTTGAATAACTTTCACCCTGTTACATGTTCAGCTGGTGCAGTCATTCAAATCTCGCTCAAACCCCTGTGATAACATGTATCAAACCTGCTTGCTGGCCTAAAGCCAGCTGATCGTTGCAAAGCAGAGTGTTGTTTTCTAATTTTGGATTGACGTGAAACCGATAATTTTAATTGAGGTAATTTTAAATGTAAGGTGTTTCACAAAAAAGTCATAACATTTTCAAATATGTATTACTCATTAAGTATTTGCCATAGATACTTGAATCATAGAAAGTCCCAATTTAAAACGTGAAGAATCTACTCTTTCGAAATCAATTTTTCAAAGTCATAAAAATAGTTTAAGAATTGTTATGCAAAAATTAAGATTGAGTTTTTTATCCATTGCGAGAGAGGGTCTTAAAAGCGTAATGACTAACTTCATTTGCTTGAATAAAGCTGAATATCAATACAGGCAAAAAATAAAGGCCAGGTTTTTTCAGAAGAAAAACATTTGTTTTCAATAACAACACAATTTATATATCGTCTCTATCAGGTCGTTTATTCAAACCAATGGCCACCGTTGCTTGCCAGACACTTTTGACATCAGTTTCTTACTGTTCACATCGATTTCCGAATCATATCACGGTTATCTTCAAGCTCAATAACTTTGTGGATGATACGCTCTCATAAATCTTGCGTCAATTGGAGGTTTTTCATAAACTTTGTTTTTCAAATAACCTCAGCGAAAGAAATCGCATGGGGCCTTTGAAGTAGCTGAACGTGTCATTGGAGTTGGGCAGGGGAAAATGGCCATCACGTAGTCCCGACCTGACCCCATGCGATATCTTACGGAAAATGCTGATGTCCCAGTAATCATGAGTGATGGAGCTTATTTTCATCTAGACGGTTAAATTAATGTCCAAAAATGTTGGTACTGGGCGTCGGAGAACCCGAGTGAACTTCATCAAAAACCTCCCCACAGCTCAGAACTATCTGTGGTGAGGCATTTCCAAAGTGGGAACTGTTGGACCCTATTTTTTTGAAGAGGGAGGAGCTGCAGTTACTGTGACCACAGCGTGCTACGTCAAATGTTAAACAAATTCCTTCGTCCAGAACTTATGCGGCATCCAGTGAACATGAGAGAAATAAGGTTCTAACAGGACTGTGCCACACCTCACAAGGGGAGAGCATCCATCCTTGGAACTGGATCGACCAATGTTCCCAGGACATGACATTTCAAGATTTGTTGTTCATAGGTCCACTCGCTCACCAGATCTGTCGATATGTGACTTCTTTTTGTGGGGCTGCCTGGAATCAAGAGCATACATGAATAAGCCCCACACAATCGATGACCTAAAAATTTCCATTCGTCAGGAAATTAACGCTCAGCCGATTGCAATATTGAAGATAGCCATGCGTAACTTTTAGGAGAAGATCTACATTTTTATCCGGCAAGAAGGTCGTCATCTCTAAGACATTATTTTTCTAAGCTAATTGAGGTATGTAAATTTGAAAAATGCAGTTAAAGTACTATAACTGAATGCATGTTTGGATTTTTTATCAAATCAAATTTCAGTTTTTCAATATTGAAAAACATGCATTTCCTCTGTTTCATCATGTATAAAAAAATAGCTCTGCATTGGACCCTTTACATCTGACTTCACGTCTTTGGAAGATCTCAGGGTACACCTAGACATCTTTTGAGGTACGCCAGTGCGCCCGGGCACTTTTTGATAACTACTGGGCTGAATGATGTCATTTCATCTGGGCGCAAGAATTAAAGGAGTGCAACAAAACATAAATGCTTATTCTTTTCCTTCAGTTCGCTTTGACATATATTGTATACACGAATATGCTCGTAGACGCTTGAATTGGGTGTCCTGATTAGATATAATATTACTTTGTCCAAAAGCTAGGCGCCGATTTTTAGTAGTTCATTTTTCAGCTTTTTTTAAAACATGATTGAGCCAGGAAAATAAGATTTGATGGCCCTTCCATTTAAATCACAGTTCAAGCTATCTTTTCGTGAAAGAAGGTTTGATATCCTATAACCATGTGTTAATTCTGTGCCCTAGTTCTGTGCCCTTTAAAATGGAAAATAAAAAATTCATTTCCTGCACTTGACGCTCTACTATTTTCATATAGGAAAAAATGTCTCACAAACAAGAAATATATGCAGTGTACGGCAAGGGTTCTTTATCCGAAATAACTGTACGGAGGCGGTTCGCCGGGCTCCGAGCTGGAGATTGTGACCTTATTGAAAAAAAGCGATCAGTCAGACCATCCTCTACCATCCTCTGCAGACCAAATCAAGTCAGTCATAGAATAACCTTCGTTCACACCTCGAGAATGGGCAGAAAGCCTCAACCTATCAGCTTGGGTTCGCAATTTGCTACGATGTTTGGGTGTCATATGACTTGAGTGAAACGATCCTTTTGGATCGCATTTTCAGTTCAGATAGGACTTGTTTTATCAACAGAAAAAATGAGCCTTTTTTAAAGCTAATTAGGACAGAAGATGAGTAATGGATTGCTTACCGAAATGTTCAGAGAAAACAATACTAGACTAAGCGACACGAGCATCCCTTAGCCACCCCAAAAACCAAAAGAAAGTTTTTCTTTGTGTCTAGTGGGCTGGAAAGGAATTCTGTAATATGAGTTTCTCCTAAATAACCACACAATTAGTTCAGAGAAATACTGTTCAGAAGTGGACGAGTTAAAGCAGTAATTCAAGAAAAACGTCCAGAATTGGCCAACAAAGAAGGTGTAGCTTTCCATCAGGATAATACAAGACCACCCGTTTCTTTAGAAACCAGACAAAAATTGCTGTAGCTTGGCTGAAATGTGTTGAACCACCCTCCATATTCACCAGATATTGCTCCTTTTGATTTCCCCTTGTCCAAGTTTTTTGCAGGATAGCCTTTTAATGAAGAAAAAATTAAATTCCTCGATGTCTTAAAAAGATATCTTGATGAACTCTTTGCCATGAAACCACCAGAATTGGGGGAAGAGGGTATTTTCAAGTTACAGGAAAGGTGTAAACTCAATGCGCAATAAAAAATTTATATTTAGTCGCTTGAAAATGTACTGGCTATTCTGGAACACACACTGGGTGATAAATCGTAAAAAGTATTCAGTTCACTCATATTTGCGTTATAAGGCCCTCAACTAAGCCGAACACACATGAGTAAAACAATAAAGTAACAGTACACTAATGCTAAAGAAATCATTGAGTGCTTCTTTTTTCAAGGAATATATGGGACTGGAAAATGTTGCATACCATATTTTTCCACTCAGAGGAATACAGTCCCTCGTCTATACAGGGCACTAGCGGCACCAACAAGCGCCAGCGTCAAATGTACGGAAAATATCGGCAGATAGAGCGAGTTATAAGAGAAGCAAATTAGAACACAGAGGCGTCTCCGTTGGCCCTGACATAGCACTCTATGCGGAGACGCCAGCTGTGTCCCTTGTCGCTCCGAGAATGAAAAAATGATTAAAGCAGTAACAGAACGAAAGACTGGGCTACGTTTTGCAGAAATTCAGGCTTTGCGCTGGCAAAATAACCTAAAAGAAGAATTGCTTTAGCAAAATTATAGCAACATTATGAGGATCAGATGCAGGAATTACATTCACGCCTTTTCAATCATTTGAACGGTAAACATAGTAATGGAACTCATCGGCTCTGGGAATAAAAACTAAGAAAACCTTATAGATGATAGGTTTCAGGCTCTTAATTTGACTCATGCCCATATAGGAAAGTGATAATAGAAGTAAAATAAATATCTACGGCTTTTTATGGATAATATACTCAATAAGACTTACCTCGGAAACTCAGAGTGGCATTCAAGTGCAGTCAGTTGCACCTGTAGATGAACCTTGTTCGACATTTTAAACCAAAAAAGTTTGTTTCTTGATGTTACCACAACGAGAAAAAGTTACCTAAAAAACTTTTTGACGTACTAATGAATTCGAACGTTATACATCTAATTCATAAGAACCTGCGTAACCTAAGCCCACTTTGCTTCAAATGTGCGCACACCCTGCCCCAGAGATCAGCGTGCGGCATCTGCTGCAGTTGTGTGCCCAGCAACATCTGCTTCAGTTCTGTGCCCAGCAACATTACCTTCAGTTGTGTAGCCCAGCTACATCTGCTTCAGTTGTGTGGCCCAGCTACATCCCCTTCAGTTGTGTAGCCCAGCTTTATCTGCTTCAGTTGTGTGGCCCAGCTACATCCGCTTCAGCGCTGTAGCCCAGCTACATCTGCTTCAGTTGTGTGGCCGAGCTACATCTGCTTTAGTTGTTTGGCCCAGCTACATCTGCTCCAATTGTGTGCCCAGCTACATCCCCTTCAGCTGTGTGGCCCAGCTACATCTGCTTCAGTTGCGGAGAAAAGAGACCCGTAAACCAGATGGACGGGACGGCAGATCATTCATTCAAATGCGGAATTCCAAAAGTAGATGAAGATCGGCTTGGCTTTTTGTTCACAACTCCGCGGGCCCAGAAGTTGGGAGATTTATTGCCGTGTACTTTGAATCTCAGGAGTTGAGAGTGAACTTTTTGGAAGGCTCGTCATCCAGAAAATTTGAACGCTGTCATTATGCCGGCGCATGTGTGCAGACTGCGAGTTAGTCTTTCAGAACAAGCAGTCTGTCGTTGTGAATGCGAATAATATCACTGTTCAAAATTATTCACGAGACTGACCTTGGAGTAGAGAAACAAGGGTAGTGAGTAGTCTGATTTACGTCTATCCTAATTTCCCATTGACTTATTTCGTGTATCTTGCGTGTACAGGAGCTGTGCGGGCACCAACGCCTGTGTGAGCCTGGGGACGTGCGGAGGCAGGAGCTCAGGCTGCAGCTTGCGGGGGCGTCATCCTTTATTGTGAAGAATTGTGTCCACGAAATGATAAGAATTACGTGTATTTTAATATCTTGACAGCAATAATGACAATTTTTATCAATGCTGATATTCGTAGAAGAAAATATCCATAATAATCAAGCTCCCGATATTTTAATAATAGCATTAATATTTTTACTGTTACCATCATTTAAAAAAAATATAACGGCAGATAATTTCAACAACAAATATATTATAAATTATAGCCCTGGTTGGTCTTTTTTTGGATAGCTAAGACGTGAAATATGTGAAAAGAAATAAAAAAGTGAAAGGGTGCGTTTTAAACTGTAAGCAAACGCTCTGAAACGCAAAGGCTTTAGCGAGAATACTGTCCTTCAGAGGGTCTAATTGCATAAAAACAATAAGTTCAATTTCTAAAAGCATGAAATTGAAATCAAAAACGTCAGGCAAAACCGATGATATAAAACCTTCACCTCTATGTTCTAAGAACCTATTTCTCTTACATTCATGATTACAAATTCTAACACACAGAAAAGACGCGCTCACTCATTCAACATGAAAATAATAAAATGATAGTGTAAGCTGATTTTTTCAATTTCATTTCGGAAGCGATATATAGCTGTCAATTACGTGTCCTTTTCCGTATTGGAGACGTGAACATTTTTGTAGTCACAGGCGTGCGCCGAAACCCTCTTACTGCACGTCGGACTCGGTAGGTCACATCCGCGTACCCACCAAACGCGGACCCGGTACAGGGGGCCACAAACGCGGACCCGGTACAGGGGCCACAAACGCGGACCCGGTACAGGGGCCCACTTTAAAGCTCGTCTCCCTCTCGGCGTCAGACGCAATCACCCAGCAACGATGGCTTGCGAATTTCGTCTGTGTTTGCTGGGGAATTCTACGCGGGCTTTGGGCGCGTCATTGCGTGCGGCACTCCGCTCCTGAATTACGACCTTAAATGCCGCTCGTCTGCGCGTCTCAGGCGAGCTCGCGACACCTAAAAACGCTCGTGCGCGATCCCAGCGTCCGGCAAATCCCGGCGCGATACGAAGTGTTTGCTTCGCGCGGCGCCGGTGAAAGTTTAAAAAAAATGTCCGCCCCTCGGACACGCATCAGGTCACCGACCAAAACACGATACAACACGAAGTGTGCATCGCTTCAAAAGGTGCAGGAACTTGAAGAAAAGTGAAATATTTTCCGTGTTTGAACATGGAATGAGCTTCTTAGATTTGGCTGAATGAGCAGAAGCTTCCGAAAATGCAAGTTTTCGACTGGTGCACGAAGAGCACGGCTTCGACGCAGCAGCATGAAAGTGTTCGTCGAACTTTGAGACGAGTACAGCTGTTCGGCGTCGTGTCCCTTATTCCCTTATTGTTGTTAGCCTTCATATTGATGACAAGCTGAATAATTTTACTATCGTGATTTTATATATGAAAATCATAGTTTTTGGTAAAACTTAATTCAGCAGATACAGGCGAAACAAGCTGTTCGACGTAATTTAAGTCAACTGGGCTTTTAATTGTCCCCAAGAATATGTTGTGTAATTCCACACTGAATAATGAGCGTCAGCTACACTGTTAGTATTCTGGGCACCGGAAAGTAAAACTGAGTTTAGAGGATTGGAATCATCCAGCGAAATGGGGCTTATCAAATAGAACAACAAATTCAAAACTAGTCCTGAATTTTGATTCTTTTGTGGAACATTTCAAGGGAATCTCGCATCACAAGTCCAAGCCAACATGACTGGAAGCTAGCAATATTTCTGCTCAGTGCGAGGTAATATTACCATACGCAGAATCGAGAGTTTATCGTTCAATTTTCACAGAGGAGCCAACATTGGAAAATTTATTTTCGGTTATTTTTCCTTAGTCAACATTCCAAAAATGCATGCCGTGTTGAAACTCTAAGGCGTCTGCGCTAGTGCTGAGACTAAGAGAGATTTCCTGGCCAGGGCTGCGAGATAACATTTCAGGAGGCGAGAGGAGTGTCCCATGATGCCAGTCAGTTAATCCATTTGTTACTTTAAGGTGGTTTTGTAGACCAAAATACGTATCAACTGACCTTCTTTATATTAAGGGAGCTACACGGAAATTCGTTGTAGGTACGAGAATAATGAAAAATGTCGGGGAACCACTGCACTACTGTAGCATCTTCTGTAGAGGTCGCTCTGCCCATGTTGTTTGAAGCTTTGGCGGCCCCTGTGCTGGCATTAACCATCTTACTGGTACTGACAATCTTACTGGCACCAACCATCTTATTGGCACCAACCATCTTACTGGTTCTGACCACCACACTGGCACTAACTAGCACTAACCATCATATTGGTACCAACTAGCATGATGTTTGGAATTTCAGCTCTTGATGGCCAAAGCTATTGCTGCTGTCCTGAGAAGAGCTCGCTTCCGTAGCTGATGACTCGTAAAGTTAGACCGGAAGGCAGTCTCAAAGAAGACCTGATGTCGTCCTAAATAACAGCGCGATGCCACTAGTGAGCTGTTTTGTAATTCTTAGCTCATTTTGTTTTGTCAGACTGAAAGGAATTTATGTGCCTAAGTTTTCTGTTTTCCTTATAAAGGTGTCTGGACAAACATTGAGTTCTTAGTGGAGTTTAAAGTTTTAAATACTGAAGATTGTTAAAGTTAAACTGGCTGAAACCCAGGTGCGATGCGCAAGCTAAAGACGTTACCTATCGAAATAAAAGTGGTAATGAAAATTACATTTCTTGAGAGTAGTAAATGCGTTAAAATTTGAAGATCACTATAAACAGTGCGGCTTTGAGTTCCTAACTCCTTCGCCAGAACACGTTTTTTCCTCTGTTCTCTACTTGGACTTCATTCACCTGTCAAAGTGTCATTTTGACCCCCTGAGGTGTGGAGCTGAGCGTCGGTGGGCTACAGCTGTTGTTCTTGTGCATTCCAACTTGCTGCATCATCTTTTGGTGGCGGCCACTTTTGGTTTCCCTCGTAAAACCGTCGAGTATTGCCGGCACCTCAGTGAGCCTTCGAGGGCAACTCCCTCTGTGAAATGGCAGCAGTATTTTCATTGCCGGGTGTGCCTCGCAGTTAGACGGTTTTCTTTATCCATATTATTTGATAGAGCTCTAGTTTTGTACTAAATTCTTCACTTCACTTTAGTATCTTTCCGCTTGTCAGTCTCCCCAGTCTGTCCCGGTCTAATTCCAAACTAGAAGCTCTTTCTCACGGGCCGTGAGAAAGAGCTTCTAGTTTGGAATTAGACCGGGACAGACTGGTCACATCTTGCTCGCCTTCATTCCTAGCCGCCTCTTCGATAAACAATATCAGCGCATCATATCATTTTTGACCGTAACTGTCCCATACAAGCAATTTTAATTCACTGTGTCGTTTCCTGAAATTGTGAATAAGATTTTACTGAAATTAAAGATATAAAGTTAATATGTATGTGGTGCATTTGTGCGTCATTTGGTCGTAACCTAATTAAACACACCCCTGAAACAATTAACTGAGTTTCTACGCTAAACTGCATTGCGTGAGATCAATCGTACGGCTTCTATTCATCGCTCTGTAAAGAAACACTCATTTTTATACCATCGAGATTCAGAGACGAAGCAAAGCAGTGCATCCGTATGAATTATTAACTTTATCTGAATTCGTATTCAGGGTGTAACAAAAAGATTCAACATATTCTCATCCAGAAACCTATGCATTAGCACTATTATGTTCAGCTGATTAAACCTGAGGGAATGTTGATTGCCCTCGGTCGCACGTCTCCGTTTTTCAGCTTTGCACCGGCAGTGACTCATGAGCTCGTGTCGGGTGAGGTGCGCGACGCTGCTGCAAAACTTGGTGCACTGGCGACTGGAGTTCGTCATGGCTTTGATGGAACTCCAGCCTGTGAGGAAAGAATTCGAGAGCTTTTATTTCTTTTGAACTTTGTTTTTAGAATTATAAATTGCAATTGGTTTATGGAGAGATTATGTTGAATTTTAGTGGACTGTAGGGTTCTCATAATGTACATATCTGACCTGCTTCTGAAATTCAGTTTAGCAGTTACGTACTGAAAGCTGGATTTTCTTCAGCTTCACGTCGAATGTTATTCTCCCGCATAATTAAAAATATCCCTTCTATTTCAGACTTAACTTTATTACATAGCTCTGTCACAAACTTCGTATCGAAAATGGACCTAGTACGCTTTTGCTTCCTAACTTAATTGCGGTTCAGAAATTTTTGCGATCATTTATCCCTTTTGGGACCTATTTGAAACCTGAAATATAATTCTTCAAAGCGTGAAAGTGAATTATGTGCAAGAAGAGTAGCTGTAGAGGTTTTCGGCAAAACTTTTCTCAAGAAAAAGTGGCTAAGCAAGACAACCACAGTTTACTCAGCTGAAACTTCTGGACGATCTTTCTACGGAGTTCTTGTGCAGTTGGACTAACTGGAGTTAGTTTTGTTAGGTAATGGTTGAGATTGTGACCTAGGCTTGTGGAAAAGTTACTGAAGTTAGTCTTGTTAGGTGATGGTTGAGATTGTGACCGAGGCTTGTGGAAAGGTTACTGGAGTTAGTCTTGTTGGGTAATGGTTGAGATTGTGACCAAAACTTGTGTAAAGATGACTGGTGTTAGTCTTGTTAGATAATGGTTGAGATTGTGACTGAGGATTTCGTAATGATTTTGGGTGTATGTATTTCTTGGATCGAGGGCTAGTGATATGCAGTTAACCATATTGAACCCCGATAGTGTCATTTAGCCCATGATAATTACTCTAATTCCAAAATAAGAGAAAGGTAACGTTCTGAGTTCAATTTGACCCCAGAAGGCGCAAAAACAAGCCGAGGTTTTCCTGTGGCTGTTACAGCTGCCCAGACCATGACAGACTGTCCATTTTGACGTCTCCTAACGGTCTTACCTTCAACCTAAGTTGAGGAACCCCATTCTCGGTCGTTCTGATAGTTCACAACTTGCTGGATGTCAAATTTTCTTTCGTCTGTAAACACCAAGTTTGGGAGCGTGCTTTGAGCTCTCTCATTAAGGATGTAACGACTTCTTTCTGTCCTCCACGGCCATTATATAAATGATTAATTTAAACTTTAGGCACCCGAAATGGAGATATTATATTACTAATTTCGAAATGATACTATGTTTTTATAACCAAACGTTGATTTCTAATCTTTTATTTTACGTACAAAACTGGTTGCCTCAACTCTGAAACACCTTAGAGAAACGGATTTCGATGGATAGTTTGCCATTTTAGGATTTAATATTCGAAAGAAACATCGACGGATCTCGGTATTCCTCTATCTACTATAGAGTAATTAGAGCTCTAGGTAGAATAAGAGAGAAACTAGTCATTTTGATATTTGGGGAATGGAGGGGGCTAATTTGCGTGTATGCACATGGAGAATGTTGAGAGCTTTTGTTTGAGAGTAATTTGAGCTCTTAAGGGGGAATAGGTGAGAAATGAGAGGTAAATGAAATTATTTCTGTAGTCTTGGGATTTTTTTGCATTTCAACCTGATATGGAAGTTGGTATGGAGAAACGGCACTCTGGTGGCTTGCTTACACTCCCAAGAATGCACCTTCTGTTATGCAGATAAAAGTTCATTAACATCTGGTGGTTTTCAGATGTGTCAGCAGTGAGGGTGATGTGATGCCTCCGTATTTTTTGGAAAGGGTAGGGGGAATAATTTTGGTAGCTGCGTAGAGTTGCTAAACATGGTAGTAAAGCCCTGCATAACAGTGGTTACCAATAGTAGATCCTATGTATCGCTGTAAGATTCGGTTCCCTGCCACCTTCTGAAACAGGTCAGAAATGGGTGCCGGAGAATTTGTACTACTTTGTCACTCCCAATGTTTGGCAACTCTCCGGATCTGAACACAATGCACAACTATGTATGAGACGCGGTTGAGAAAGATACCAATTTTCTGTGCCAGAATAGAAAAGCCCATCTGATCAACAGAATTGTACAGTTTTTGAGGCATTACCTGGGAAATTGTAGTCAGCTTGCTCCAGGTCTCGGTACCGGACTGAGACTGTGATCGAAGCTAATAGTAGTTTTTAGAGTCAAATGTGTTGATTTTATTGAAAAATCTGTGCCAGTAACTTTTTTCAACCATTCCCTTTCACCGTTGATAACACTTTTTTTTAAGGAATTGTCGAATTCATCGCAAACACCTTTGACTCTACTGGAGTGCATGAAGTAGGTTACTTGGAAGAGTGCTTGGTTAACTTTGTAATTTGCGTGAACTAGGTTGTAAAATTAAATAGACCCTCCTGCATTTAAACCTTTAAACTTTTACGCAGAGGCCTCATAGTGTGAAGTTTTTGCGAGCATTTAGAGAACTTCTTCACAAACATAATTCTACTAAAAATCGTAGTCGAATATGAAAATGATTCGTTAAATCCGCTTGTATCGTATTAGAGATTACTCTGTTTCATAAGTGGGAAAATTTTTACCTTAGCGCGTTAATTAATTACTGTGGTGAAGTGCGTATTACCGTATAAAATATTAATAATTAATGAAAGAACTTGGCGCAGTTGAGAAGTGGCACGTTATTTAACAATAAATGGATGTCATTTTATTACTATGATGTATTTTTAAAACAGCTGGAATTCAAAGGAAAAGGAGGGTTAATAGTTAGTGAGTTGGTTGCAATTGATTTCTTTGCTGCAGCGCTCTCTTGGCAGTCGCTGATGTCCTGAGCAGAGGTGTAGTTGCGTGATGGCACTGGAGATGTTGCAGTAGCGGTGCAGCATGGATTCTGCCACTCTACAGCACGGATTCTGCTTCTATACAGCACGGATTCTGCTTCTATACAGCACGGATTCTGTTTCTATACAGCACGGATTCTGCCACGGTACAGCACGGATTCTGCCACGGTACAGCACGGATTCTGCCACGGTACAGCACGGATTCTGCCACGGTACAGCACGGATTCTGCCACGGTACAGCACGGATTCTGCCACGGTACAGCACGGATTCTGCCACGGTACAGCACGGATTCTGCCACGGTACAGCACGGATTCTGCCACGGTACAGCACGGATTCTGCCACGGTACAGCACGGATTCTGCCACGGTACAGCACGGATTCTGCCACGGTACAGCACGGATTCTGCCACGGTACAGCACGGATTCTGCCACGGTACAGCACGGATTCTGCCACGGTACAGCACGGATTCTGCCACGGTACAGCACGGATTCTGCCACGGTACAGCACGGATTCTGCCACGGTACAGCACGGATTCTGCCACGGTACAGCACGGATTCTGCCACGGTACAGCACGGATTCTGCCACGGTACAGCACGGATTCTGCCACGGTACAGCACGGATTCTGCTACGGTATAGCGCGAATTCTGCTTCTATACAGCACGGATTCTGCCACTCAACAGCACGGATTCTGCTACGGTATAGCATGGATTCTGCTACGGTATAGCACGGATTCTGCCACTCTACAGCATGGGTTCTGCTTCTATACAGCACGGATTCTGCCACTCTACAGCATGGATTCTGCTACGGTATAGCACGGATTCTGCCACGGTACTGCACGGATTCTGCCACGGTACAACACGGGTTCTGTAATTGTACAGCGCGGATTCTGCCAATGTACAACATGTATTCTGCCACTGTACAGCATGTATTCTGCCTCTGTACAGCATGTATTCTGCCTCTGTGCAGCGTGGATTCTGCCTCTGTACAGCGTGGATTCTGTCTCTTTACAGCGTGGATTCTGCCTATGTACAGCGTGGATTACACCATTAA
>VOMN01080932.1:0-38684 GCA_014899125.1 Orchestia grillus
ACTAACTGAAAAACTAAAAGGTATATACTTTGTATGTGACCAATTTTGGAATAAACTATTTTTCTTTTTTTCATTGCTTACTGATTCCCTTGTTGATTCACTAGGAATGAAAGTTTGTTTATGAAATCCCGCTTGGGAACATTTATCTTGGCATTGAAATTCATTTCCTCGTACAACATATCCTTCTAGATAGCATCAAATTTTGGTACTAAAAATGGAGAAGCATTCGTATATGCAGAAAATGACACATGTTGAGGCAATGTTATAAATATATATATTAGGGTATAAATAGCTTTCACCATAAAACTCCTGGCTCTACAGTATCCAAGTTACAGAAGGCAAAAGGGTAAATCAGAAAAAACACTTGGCTTCCAATTGTCCTCTATTTGACTTTCTATATGCAAATGATTTATTTCTTAATTGATGACTTCCAAACGATGGAGGACAATACATCCATACTCCAGCGCTACAACGATCCTGTAGGACTGCTGTTGAAGAAGCGCTCTACATTCTCCAAGAGCAGCCCAGGATTAACCACCAATGTGCCGGCTTTGTCTGCACGCTTCAACTTTTTTCCTGATTCGAGCGTCTATTGTAAAATATTTTGTTTGTATGTATGGTACGCGTGTATTGTACTTTCGTCATATTTTTCAAAACTTTTAGAACGATTCAAATTCTTGAAAATGAATTCTTGTCCGATTCGAAACGTCGAAAATAAATTTCAGCATGCCTTTGGGAAATATCAATTTTCGTCTCAGCTCTACATTGTATGCCCTAATAAGGAAAATTGAAAAAAGTAACCGAAAAATTGTGAATAAAGAGTTGTCCCTGGTCTCCAACAACCCATGCCTAAGAGAGAACTCGTTTCCTACTTATACTAATTGATAATAGTGCACTCTCCGTTTCAGTTCTCTATATCAGCTTATCTATTTTTCTATAATTTAGTCCTAATTTTGTAATACTATGGCTTTTGACAAGCAAAGAAATGAATTCAAGATTTACCAGCAATTTTTACAAACTCTTGAGTGAAAATTGGTGAAGGTTGGAATGGTATCATTAGGTAGTAGAAAAGTACCGTACTGATAAATACCGTTTGGAAACTTACCTCACGGAGCATTAATTTTCAGTAGATTTTCCGAATGCTGCTCTGCATTGCACGGACTTATTGCACGTAATCGATATCTGAGTGATCACTCTAATACAATGCAATTTGACTTGCTTGAAATCAATTACATTTCTTTTACTGGAGAGATATCGAAAACAGGTTTAATATCTAATCAGTCGGATAAACTCCTGATGTTTGAAAAATACAAAGTAAAGATAAAATATATCGCTCTGAATGCAGTTATATTATACCTCTTAAAACAAACTGCACACATACTAATCATAAAATTGAAGGAAAAACTTCGTGATCCACACGGCATTTTTTGTTGGAAGGCAGCAAGTTTCGAAGAGAAATATGATACAGTCCCGTATCTCTGTACCACTTTTCACATAAATTCTTGGTTCTTCCTGAAAGAAAAGGATCGTAAAGGAAAATCAACGCTAAATTCACCCCTGAGCTGCAGGCTCTACAGATCAGACCAAGCAAAGTTCAAGAGGCTCATAGGAACTCGTGACCTTCATCGTCCGCGTGCGGTGACCCCACGTTCTCGTCTCTACAGCCTGACCCACTCTGCAGTTATAACGGTTTTTTAACTGCGCACACGTAAGTTTCGGTGGTTTGCTTTCGCTTTCGAAAGAAAATATTCAAGAACCCAGTTCAAGGGCGTATAACACGGATTTAACTAATTTTTTTAAGTTAACTTACGTTTCAGAACACTATTTATTATTGTATTGACTGTTATCTAGTTTGGATCCAAGGTTGACTTATGGAAAGGCTTTGGTTGTAGCTGGTGGAACTGATGTCATGCGGTCTCTACAAAACTGGCCTTGGTGCTTCTGATAAAATATCGAATTTAATGGAAGTTTTTTTAATTTTTTCGATCCGTGAGGCATAACATACTAATCTCATCAATTATTTAGAAACTATGAAAATTTTTAAATATGCTTCATTTTTCCGCTCGCTAATATTATTTTGATTTCTTGTGACATGCTAGTTGACGAGAAAAATTCGTTGCTTAATTCATTTCGTTGATCAATTATTTTTTCAAACATGTATCCAGTGCGCCTACTTATGTTGATTCTCTTAATACTGAGTGATACGGAGAAGTCATCATCGATTTGAATGTAGTTTTTGTGATAAAAAGTCTAAAAAACACGACCAGCTGTGAAACAAAATGACCTTGCAACGTCATGGGAGCGTCGATCTTAACCGGCGCAATGATGACGGTGAGGAAAGGGCAAAGAGCAGTTAGCTCGGTCAGTGAATGTCCCGTGATTTCATGTACTTTACGTATAGTCATCAGTATGGTTGAAGGTTAGCTTGCATGACTGGAGAAAAATACGATTTTCTTGTCACTGTTATCTCCATTTAAGACTCGATAAGCAACTTCTAAATGTTTGAAGTGCTACTAACAGGTTTTTTGTCGAATGATGGAGAGCGACTGGCACGTTTACCACCTTCACTTGCCCAAGTTTCTCTTCTCAGCATGTGGCGACCGGCACCAGTGATCAAGTTCAGGGTCTCACTTGAAAGCACTACATATTTACCTTTAATTCGGTCAATTCATCCCTATACATCATTGACACCAAACACATTACTACAAGTTCAGGGTATATAAGGCTTTCAATCAGAGTGCACCCTAATTTTTGCGTGAACTCATTTGCTATGTTAATTACTCTTTATTGGATGACTTATTCAAGGCCGAACTGTCGTGCTCAAAAATGATTACGAAGCGTACTTGCACGTAGGTAATAGAGTTTTTAACTTATTTTGCATTCTCAAAGTTGACCCCTCAGGTTCTAATTCAAGCTTCTTGAACGTTAGATTCGTTCTTTGAGTTTTTCTCGGTAATCGTGCATACGAATTATCTAATTTTGATAGTAATAACTTAGTTGACGAATGTCGAAGAGCTTCAGGATTTATTTTTATTTTTGCTACGATCGAATTCACATAATCACATTTTGGTCTCGATTGTCTCTGGTATACACTTACGTAACGAAGATGCATTCCAGAGGAACTTATGGATGAAATGCTCTCGATTTATCATTTTGTTGTTAATATTTTTAAACATTTGGTAAAATATGCTACATTTCTTCTCTTGTTGTTTTATCGATACACCAATTTACCCAGCTGATATCGTTCGGATGGATATGCAATAATTATGAATAAAAAAGTTATGCGTACGCAAAAAAAGAATTGAGCACGCACAAAAGGAAAAACGTATTGCACATTTTCAAAGTACCAGAGTACATAGCGTTTCTCTCCTTAGGTAACCAGGTAACTTATTTTAAGTGTTTTATTACAATTTTCCACTGAGCCAAAGCTTGATAAATTCGGTACACAAAAATCCCACTAGTGAACTACACACTAAAAACTTACAATTATAGCCGAGTTGGCAGATGTGGCTCTCTGCATAGTGTGCTCATACAAATGTACTCCACCTCTTGGTTGTATCAGTTCAATAGGTAGAAATTCCTTGCATGGAGTCCGTTATTCTTATTTAAAACGTATTAATTCACTCCCATCAGTATTTTATTAACCTTTATGTATTGCTGAAAACAATAGTTCTGGTGTAGATCTGGAATGATCAACTCATGTACAACGGTAACTCTTATCGTTGATCCTCGAGGGCCTCTGACGGCATACGAAACGTAAGTTACACGAGGGTCACGCATCGTCGCAAATTCACCGATTAAAATATTTAGTAACAATTCGTTGCATGAAATCCGTAAGCTGGTTCTAGAACTTTTCTAAATTGTATTTACACTTTTTATCGATTAATTTCGATTTATGTATCTTCAGCAGGGGATTTAGATATGAGCTTTGAGGCAAAATGAAACTCGCACGAGGATGAAATCCATGTGTTGTGAACCACATGTAAAAGTAATGGGAAATGATGCACGTTCATTGATTGTAAAAGAAGCTTTCATGCACTTTTAAAGAGTAGTCAAAACTGGCGATTATTTTTGTCAACCTAATCTAACTTGGAAGAAGCTTCCTTTGCCTGTTTCCCCTAATTCTAGTTGTCACACTTGACCTCTAGCATGTAACTTCCTGGCATTTGAAATTAAGTAACGGATAGAGCTAATTTCAGTCTTGGGCTGATGATGAAAGCGTTATGTAAGGGTTCTCCAATCACCGTGAAAGACGTCGGTATGATGAAATTTTTGCCAGGTGAAGGTAACAGGCAGCATGACATGCCGAACGGGGACCGAACGGGGACCATTATTGCTGAGGCAATACCCTGATGTTCTTGTAATGTTGCGTTTTATGAGTATCTATGGGGTCGATTTTCACGTAATTACTGGCAACTGCAGCACCTGGCCTGTTCTGTGCAACAATTATTTACGAGATTCATTGTCTTTGCACGAAACGCGGTAGCGCTGAATAACTCCTATCAATGAAGCACCAGGACGAATTCGGTAGTCACCCATTTATTTAGCGCATGCATCTCTAATATTGAATTTTTATGCATTAAGGATAAAAATGCATAGTAGATGAATATATCATTCGTTATTAGTGAATGATGTAGATATGGCACTTGTAAAGAAGTCTTACACGTAGTTGTCAGAAAAGAATCACAAGACACATTGAGGCATATACTGTTATGATTGGGTGGAAAATTGGACTTTCATCAAGTAAAGTTTATTTATCAAGTCTTTGTTAAAAGTACATACTTAAATTATGTAGGAAAAGAATCAAATTTAAAGGATTTAGAAGTAACAAAAATTAAATTATAATATAACAGCTGTCTATTCTAAAATCATTTCACTATAATACCGTACTGCAAAACAAAACATCTAAAGCACAAGAAAGTATACTCATGCAGGCGAATTAGGTGTCATTGTTTATAGAAGATATTGAGAATCCGATTCTAAAAAAACATGGGAATTAGGAGGAAATATAACAGTTAATTTTCTCGTTCTTGGGTCCCGTTTGCCGTGCCATTTTGAAAAATCTAGTTACACGTCCTAGTAACATGACCGATATAAAAACGTGATCAATCTTAAGTGGGAAACTTTGACGGTTGCCGATGCTACATTTTCAATGTTGTTGAAAAAGAGTAGAGCAGCAGCAACAGTACAAAAAGAAACACTTGGAGGAGCTTTGATGACGATGAGTGGCTTCATGTACTCTGACGTACATGCAGTGGGTACCATAATTGTCCGATGCATCGTCAAAAATCTGTGTGCCACAGAAGCACAACATCGAAGCAATCGAAAATTGAACATCTTACATGTTTTTGAGAGCTGAATACTAAATCGTAATAAGAATGTAAAATGGTAAGGCATTGATGTAATATCGACAAAAGGCGTAACTTTTCGCCTTAAAAAATATCCAACACTCACATGAAATTAGTTTTAAAGCTATAATAAATCATGCTCGAATAATCTAAAGTGGATTAAGTGACAGAAACGTTGAAGAACTTTTTAGAAAAATAATCTACTTCATTCACGTTCAACAGCGGATCTCGGTCAATGTCAGAGAGCTACGTGAGAAGAGTATTATTCATCATTCCAATTCTAAAACGGTGAAGACTAAATAATTGCTCGAAAGGACCGGAAAAGTAATTGCTTCAGTGATGTAAAAGTGGTTTGGCCTAAAGAAAATTTTATCAATGCTAAAAAAGTCCAATCCCAATTACCATTGACAACACGATTCACTAGTTTACGTCTTTTCAGTCCACTACAAGTCTATCCCGTTCAGGGCGTCCATCTAAAAATTTAAACCATGCGGCTGAACATACAATCCGTTAAGTAACGAAGAATCTTCGAATGATTCAACATGAACCTCAAAATGATTCGGAAGCGCCTAGGATAAATGTATGTTACAGCACATTTCGAGCAGTCCTTAAGAACGAGGCATTCCATTCCCTCAAACCAAGAAAAACACCTTCGTAGAAACCAATTGATGTCAGAATAAGTACTCAGGGAATTAGTATTCAGTGTACAAAAATACATGAGATGTCAAGTTTTTGATCGCTTTGCTGTTAGTGTATAAACGTTTGACCATGTATCAGATGTTGGATATAGGATATTTCTTAAAGCCCGAGGTGAATGATAAGAGACAATTGCAGACACTGATTACAGAATAATAAGAAATAAGGAAATATAACATTATTACTGAAACAAAGATGCGTCAATTTTTTGGCATCGTATTTATTGCTTAGCATTTGCTACAAAAAGTTTCACAGCCGAGCGGGAAAGCGCACGAATTCATGTTGATCAATAAGTATCATGTGTTGATTCCAATTGTATCATTTAAATAACAGAGCAATAAAAACCGCAACATGAGTGTTGCCCTATGATGATATGCGACAATTGGTAAGGGGATATGAGGGAGCTCAATCAACGACTAACTGCCTACAATAAAATTATCTGATTAATAGATACTGAGTGAATAATACAAATATATGATATTAATATTCATAAAATAAGAGTATTTATACGAAAAATAACAGCAACGAAAAGTTGTTTGGGTCTGTATGACCTTTCTACGTAAAAGATAAACAGAGTACCCTACTCTCAGTTCTTACTAAGGGTGTAATGCTCATAAAATACGCTTGCACGACTGACTCTTAATCTATTCAGTTTTCATACGGTCACAGTTCTCAATGGCATTTTGCTGCGGAATACTTTCCTTCTTTTCTTCAGCCTGACTCTCTTCATCAGATGATCTCACATCTTTTGGCTCTCCTGTTTTTAGTTTATTGAGGATCACTTGGACAATGCTGTACGTCCATGTGAGATTCATGATAAAGAGTGCGACCATCAAGCAGCGTATCAAGTGATAAACGTGTAACATTGATCCAGCGTGAGCAAAGGCTTCACTAAAAGCAGCCCGCATGATGACGAATGGATAAATCACCAATCTGGTTGCAATCCAAGTCCCTACAAACACGAAGAAACAAAAATCCATCGTTTTCTGCCAACCAATATACCCACTCAATTTTGCAAGTTGAAGGGGAATGTCATTGCATTGGAGAACAAGAAGGTTAATGAGGCTCAACCTACTCACGTTACTAATCCACGAACACGAAAGAATTACTACGGCGCACACGTGATGGATAAAGTTCTGCAAAGAATCACTGCGCTTCGGTTGTGACGAATGAGTGAAAATTTCTGACCAGTAAAATCCAATGGATAACATGAAGCACCACCACATACCTGGCGTAACGCTATGGAATGGAAACTGGGACCAACATTTTTTCAAGTCGTAAAACCAAGGCTTATCCAGCAGTACAATCAATTCAAGGACACAACATGATGAATAGAAAGTTATTTGCCACGCACACTCTACAAATTTCGTGATGGTGTTATTAACTTTGTTACGAGTATTCTTGCGCAACCACCGTTGAACCTGTCGCTCTGTCCAGCCTAATGTTGTTGCAACGTCAACGATCGCTTTCCAGGGTGGATAACAACCATATTGTTCTGATACCGTCCTTAAAGTCGATGATTCAAGATTCTCATTTGATGCTTTAGGTCTTGTGATAGAATAATGAGCTAGAGGCCGAAATAAAAATGGAACTAGTATGAAATACTTTAGAATAAGCAAGTAACCTGCTATGATGAATGGATAAATCAGCAAGTCTTCTGCCTTAGGAAAATTTAAATCCGCACGAGCATGAAAGTCCTTCCATGTGTATCCTGACGGCACCCATAAAGAGTCTGTCCAAAACCAACTCGAAGTAGGTGTCGAGTTCATGCTTCTGACTGCACCTTCATGGTATGCTTCTCTTCCAGATTCCTTGTGTTCGCACCTGGAGAGAAGATAAGTAGCGTGAGAGACAGGACCGGTAAATATTTTCATTTAATAACCACTTCTTCGGGAGCTGCCTTAGAGAAGCGCACAGAATTCTTAAAAGGCACATACGAGTGATTGTAACGTTGACACACGAGTTTTGCAAATTCACAAAAGATATATTAACTTGGCAACACACCTCAGACTTCAAGTACTTGCTGCAGCGTAAAGAGCGATTTCGAAGGACAACATTTATGAACTGGCTCTGCTTGCAGTATTCTCTTCGTCAAGGCCAAATAGAGCAGTCTATCGCGGTCTGTCGCGTGTGACACGCTAGCTAGGGGTATGATCGAGCGCGCCTCGTGGCACCCTTATATAAGCGTGGTCAGAGGTCGGCGCACCAAACCTCCCAATGACACATCCAGGTATTAGGAGTTAGAGCAACCACATCAAGAAGGCGAACGTGCTACGAATAAAAGATACAGACGGTTAGAAGTAAAATTGAAAGTTAGTTGCGTACGAGTTCTTCCATAATATAGAGCGAGAGACGAACCATGTCTCTCATATATTACAAAAGTTATTTAAACTTATCTTCTATTCAATATTTAGCTTGTCTCAGCACCCCATAGGGCTGGTGCTGCTTGGCTCAATTTAACGCAATATTTTTACGAGCTCTTGAATTTGACGCTGGAATTTTTTGTATAATACACTAATACTGGTCCAGTGCGACAATAGGGAACTTAACTGTAGCTGTGAAACTGGCGTAAGCTTTCAAATTCAAATATTACCTGGCTGGATGAGGAATGAAATAGTAAATAACGAGAATGGATATTTGAAGATTGAAAGTAGCTTATTAGTTACGAAGAGGTAATAACATACGGTAGCCCAAATTCGACATTTAAATTCACCCGTTCAGCAAAGTTGTCAATAAGATTCGTACGTAGATATGTAGATATTATGTTGGAATACGTTTAATCGAACCCACTTTTACAGCATTCTCAATTCCATATATTGTTACTGTCGCTCATGATGTTAAAAAATTTATTTTCTCTGCAATGTAATCTGGTTTTAAAGTTGTCAGTTTTGATATTAAATATGAGTAAATGCACAAAGTTAAGGAGAAAGTACGTACAGTGTGGGCCAAAGGTCACTGAGGGGTTGCAATATGTGATCATTATGCCACTGATAGTTATTGCTTTTTTTCATATATGTCATAGATCATTACCTGGAAATTGATTATAGAGAAGCATAGCGTCGCACAACTTACCCAATATGTGAAATTCTTCTATCATCATCAGGGCTCAATTATTCGAACAAAAAGCGCACATAGCAGACATTTTCAAGCGAGAGATGCTCCGAGTGAGTGCACAATTTAGAGCATGGTTCGTAGTTTTGAAGAACAAGGAGCAGTGAGTGATCTTCCACAAGCTGGGGGACCTTCCACTGTCTATGAGACCATGGAAGGAGTGCGAGAGAGTGTTAAATAAAATCCTAGAACGTCGATTCGAAGACGTTCCGGAAAACTTGGGATATTCAAAATAGGCCAGATTTCTTGGTTGCAGCAAGATGGGGCAACTGCTCATACTGCAGGAGAAACAATGAAGTTGCTACCGCAACGTTTTGGAGACAAGATTATCTCTCGCCATGGCAATGCCAGCTGGGCATCGGGTTTCCCAGTCTTGACCGGCCCTGACTTCTTCTCGAGGAGGTATCTCGAAGATAAGGTGCATGTCAACAGCCCTGAAACACTGAAAGAATTGAAGGAGACCATCATCATTGAAAGAAGGACACTGAAGCAAAACTGAAGCAGTTAAAGCCCTCGAAGCCGTCATTGAGCATGTTTTAAAAAGGGCACGGATGTGTGAAGCTGAAAATGAACATTTAAAAACCGTTATTTTTAAAACATGAATGATTTATCATTTACTGTAATTTTATACAAAAAAAATTCTATGATCTTTTCGTATCGTGCTTGAAATTCCATAAGTCTAGTTTTATGAATGAAGAAGCTATCAAATTTTAAAACGCCTCAGGGACTTTTGGCCTATCCAGCATATTCGAGCTCGAAAAAATTTGAATTCTTGAACAAAGGAAAATTTTGCTTAGAGTCAGAATCTGATGAGCAATTTTTGCCCTAAATTTTTTCAAGAACCCGCCTCAGGAATACACGCTAAGGAGAGTAGTTGATTAGGGTTCGGTTAGAACTGAAAAAATGGCAGTCTCTATTCTCAAGCATAAATATCGCTTTGTTAATGATATTTCAACATTTAAAGCTTCTCTGTACTGGATTTAAGCTGAATTTGATTAGTAAAATTATATAAGATAGGAACACTAATAAAGGTAAAAGTAAATAACCAACTCTCGTGCAAAATAAAAGCACAAAACTCATGTGAATTTAATAAATAAACTAAATTTATTTTTATCATCTCGGGACATTAGCAGCAGTTCATATCATTGCCTCCTGCTCTTGCACATACGACTGCCTGCAGGGTTTCTCAACTCAACACTGATCAACGAATGCGTTTGATGTGCTTCTTACACCTCATTCGACCCCTATTTGCGATAGGAGTCAATAAGGGTCGAATGCAATCGCGTTGTGAGGGAGCGCGAGAGTGAACGCACAGTTAATGACTATAATAAATTTGCATGGAATTTGGTGAAATTACAAAGAAATAGTTGATATTATATAGGGAAGAACTATTGAATTATGTATTTTTCCGCGACAGAATACAGGCGATTTCTACCTTAAACTCGGAAGTGTGACTAAATTTTTTTTCGAGTCCCTCCTTTACTCCGATTTTTTAACAACTCGTCTGATTTCAAAATGACAAAAGGATCTTCGTCGAGTCAGGATCGAAACCGAGGTTAGAAATGTTTGAATCTACGGAGGGAAATTGTGAATAGTTTTTCTCCATCTCAGATATGCGATTCGGAATAATCTGACGTGCGTTAACGATAGCATATGAATCGAAAATTTCCAGAGTTCAATTCACTTGAATAATTTGCAACTCGATTTTACGTTAGGTACCGTTGCAAGGCTATAGTGTTCCAAAATCTCAGTGTCATTGCTTGTTTTCTGTTGACCATGCTGGGACTGAAATATGGCGAAATCCGCCTGGAACATTTCTTGACCTCGACAAAAACTGTCCAATGATGCGTGGAAGGAAAACGAGCGATCGGAGTTTAAAGTTTTTTGTAGACGGACACCGACCGACTTGAGTTGTGGCCAAGTTCAGCCTTACGCAAGAAGAACGGTTAAAAATTGTACATCCATCTTGTAAAAGGATAATGGAAGCTTTCTGTTGCATCAATGCGTTTCACCTTGAGAAATTATTCACATGCTAATGTTCAATAGAAGGAACAATTTACACACAAGCGCTCAACATCACGTCTTTCTTATTCGCAGAACGTTCGTCACCTTATTTATGGAGTCCTTAGTTTATGGCTACAGTGATATTTTTTTATTCATATACTTGCGTAGATTAAACGCAATACTCACTAAATTAATGAACAAAATATTCTAGATTTCTACATTAAATTCTGGAATGTCTCCTCGCATAACAATAAGAACATTGTTCTACATATATGTTCCAACAATTGATAACCGAGTGAAAACAGAGGGCGTTAACTCACTACTGTACTGGAGCTTGTAGCAGCACATTTGAAAGTAAATTTTTTATGGTTACAGGCGCTTAGTTGGTTTCCGTGAATAGCAAAGCCGGGTGAGGGACAGTATCAGTTTGGAAAAATAACTTCGATATTATAATATATCCTACCACTTGCTACGATGTCGCTAATTTCATGTCATAATATGATAAAATTAACTTTGTGAGAATTACTCGCCTACCTTGCTCATTAAATAACAATGTTCATTCCAACCACGATACAGCGAAGAAGGTAAATTTCTTGCGCTTACGTTAAATTCAGTTCTACGTTCTTTATGTTGATAGAAGAGCACGATTTCTTACATTAATATGTTAAAATAACACGCAGGCCTTCAAACTATAATTTATCATTTTTTGCTAAGACCATTTCATTACAATTCATCTCGCCTACTGAGTGCTTAAGGCTGACCTTCTTTTCTTCGGAACGTGGCTTATATTTCACACACTTGAGAAGGAATAGATAGCAAAGTATTATTAAAATATAATTTGATAAGTTTACCACTTCTGAAATTGAAAGCGACTGTGTTGCGACTGTTATGCAATAGAGCTTTTCCCTTATCGGATTAGAGGAGATTGCCTCATGACTCGCGCAAACAGATGTAACTCGTACTGTCACTCAGACGCACGAGCATTAATTTGGGCTTGAGGGAAAGACGTACCGTTTGAGGTCAGCATAATTGGTCCTTGCGTAACGCGTTTTTCCCTACCTGCATTTCAGTGTGGGCGTACTGCGAGGCATCCGTAGGCAACACTGGCGATTACGTGAGCTGGCTGAATGTTTGTTGGGCGCTTGAGTCCAACGCCACCTGAATGAAGCGTGATGAAATCAGACGCCCTGTAATAAGACGTAGCGCGTCTCGTAGCATATATACAAATGTACACGTTTAATTCGTAATAATTGCTGCAGTGAAGTTTTCGGGGCTGCGGCTGCAGTTGAAACCAACAAGATTTGGGCACCCCTCCCTTCGAGCGAGCTTCGTAATAATTGGCTGCTGTTCGCGTTGTTGAAGGAAAGTAACGGGTTGAACGATGCTTTAATAACAAAGCTGATTATTTTATAGACTACGTATTGCTGTACTATTTTCCTAAACATTGTTAATAATTTCCAATGAATTCCTGTTGCGAACTAACTGGGGAGCGTCCTCTGCCATGCACTCTGCAATGAGTGGCACACTTCGTATACACAGTAGCATCATGTTTTACTATTAACTAGTTATTGAAGTGTTTCATACATAAAATCGACCAATCAGTTCCAAAGGCATTGTAGGGGTGACGAGAGCCGATCAGGCGCACTAGTTAAGAAATGCTGATGTACGGAGAAATTTAATAGAAATAATTGAGTAGTCTATACTACAGTTCACAGACTCGAACTATGGATTTTCTGAACAAAAATCGAGTTTCATCAGATTTTGTCGGATGCGCGTCTTGGAGAAAGGACGGTACAACTCGAGCCCTTGCAATGCTAAAATTGCAAGAAGGGACTTTTCACTGATTTTTGTAAACATAATGATTAACAGTATCGTAGCTAACTAATACTAGTTAGGGAAATTTTTCAAATTTTTCAATTTTTCAATTTGAGCTATCAGGAGTTAGTTACATTTCCATTATCGTCGCATACCGCACTCGAAACCTCGGCTGCTTGACAGTTTTTGCTACACCGGCAGAGGATGTTGATGTAGGGAGGACAATCAATGACAAAGCGCACCTTGTTCTTAGAAACATGATTCAGCTTTTTATTATGATGCGTGAATGATTTGTTTAGAATTAATCGCTTTAGAACACAATTTCGGAATAAATCTGTGAATATCGGAGGTTTTTAAACGACACATTTATGAATGACAGCTCTACCAAGAATTATCAAGATATAACTCCCCTCGTGTAATTTAGGAGTTTTATCTCAGCACGTCTCGTTTTCGATGGATAAAACGAAATGTAGTGCAACTGCTTCTTGAGTGTGCAATGATACGGTGGCGACCTTGGTGTACCTGTGTGAAGGTGACTGGGAGGTGAGGTTGTGTGCCAAGCCATCGAATGTCAGATCGCGTGTTCGCCGGTACGAGGGGCATCTGATTCGGCGCTTAACAACCTGCATTTTGCACGTTTCACATGGCGAAAAAGTGATCACTGAGCCTGGCCTTCGCCCGTGGAGGATGTAAGGACTAAGCGAGGCCAATGTCATTGTTAACCGACGCAAAGTTCGTAACTCTCGTGTGATGGAATATGCTAAGCTAATTTTTTCCAGGTTTGCTTTTGAGAGCAGCAGGCGACGGCACTACACGTCTGCACCAGCGTCACAAATCATCTCATGTCCTTGCATTATATTATATGTACGTACTCCGTCATACATTTTACTATAAAACAATTTATTGCTTATTACCCGGTCCACTGAACGGATGTGAAAATATTAAAACAAAGATAATGGTAAAATTTATAATTCAAAGAAACAACAACGAAAATTTAGAATTTGTATGGGAACATCGTAAAGAAACTAAATTTGATTAGCATTGATAACCCTTAAGATACTTCAAGAAAATTTTATTTCAATCAGTAATATCGCTCTGAAAATCAAAAAAGTTTGGAGAGGTGATTGCTGTACTTGAACAGATGAGGTCGAAAAATTCACCACTTCTGCGTGATTGTTCTAGTTTAATAAGAACATTATTTTCCAAGGCATTATTCAGATGTGGAATAATTGATGCAATACGCTGATTGAACATTTTTGATCAACCATACATGAAGATGATACTTTGGTACGACTGAATTAAATGTGATTATTAAGATTACATGGTAAATTAATTATAACACCTATATTGAAGCCACTCAGGTTTAAACGTACCCGAAATTTACAGGACGAATACGTAATCGTACCTACACTTGGCATTTGAAAAGTTTCAAACTTTGTAATTCTAACTCTGAAAGTATTAGTCGTATTAGTAGTATACTAGTACGAGCATAGTTTTATGATATACTACATGTAGTTTTTGACAGTATAATATTGCATTAATATATTCGTACGTGTATGCGAGCACTTCGGACACACTAGTACACCAATATACGCACTTCCCTGACCTCAGCTTTTTATCCTACTTTATTTACACAACAAATTACCTACATATTTACAATCAAACTGGCTCAGATGATGCACATCACAAGAAAATAGCCAAAGAATGTCTTCACGCAGGGTCTCAATATTGATCAGTCATATTTAGAGCGATCACCTATTGTACTGTAGGAATATACTGATCAGATATTGCAGAGCTGGAAAGACTTAGGAAGAACAAGAATAGATTTTACATGTAGTTTCATCATAAATGGTATTATCCTTCAACCTATAAAATCTTTTATCGTATCTTTCAATCAAAAAAATTCTAAATCAAATAGACGTGTGAGATATATAGAAAAGTTTTCACATAAAAGCTTTATCAGTTCAGCACTTATAGAGATCAACTAAAGAAAATCTCATTGAGCAGATTTGATGCTGTATATACGGTTTCATAAGCAAGTTTTTCTAACTTTAAATGCTCTTGAAGGATTTTTTTCCGAATTGAAATGAAAAACAATAGATATGCCAAACGCCCACGGGAAAGTATGTATACTGTAATTGATAGTGCATTACTCTCGTCTTAGCGGGCGGTTTAGTTTTCGGCTTAATTCTCCTTCTTGTTATCCAGACTGTCTTTTTTGAGAAAGCGATCAAAAATGGCCTCGAAACTCAAACTAAAAAGAATGCAGGAGAACAAGCTATAAAAATATTTTCAAATGACAAAAAATTAACGAGTAATACCGAGAATCTCTTTAAAAGATTTTGTAATTTAAATAATAATAATATACAAAAATACTAATTCGTTTATCGCTTTCCTAACGTTGAAATGACAAAATTTTATAATGACCTTTTTCAACATTCGTAAATTTTTTGCAGTTTCCATGAGAAAAAATTTCATGAAATTCTATAAATCATCATCGTCCTCCTCGAACACTTCTTCCTCGTCGTCCTCTTGTTCTTCTTGGTGCGCTTGGTCATCGTCGACATTGGTCTCACTCGGCTCAAACGGCGAATCTTGGGCGTCAGGGTAATCCTCTGTTTCTTTTTGTTTCGGCAACGTCATGACCTCCTCCACTGAGGTCGCAGCCTGAGGCTCGTCCAGCCGATCTTTGTATTCGTCGTAGTCATTGTAATCGAAATCCTTGTCACCATCCATAACGTCTTTTATTGCGTACTCTGAAACCGTCATAGATTCGCTGGTATGCAAAGGGTCCACTTTTTCTGCCATCGTGCTATCGAAATGTTGATCTACTGGGATTGGGAGGGAGTTTCTGGGTCTCACTCGAGCTCGCTCCGTCAAAAAAGTCTGGCCACGGCCCACCAACTTCAATGCTGAAAAAATAAAAAAATGAATGAAATGTTTTACGGTCAACCTCAGCAACGCATACCACTATTGTATAATATCCCAGTCGGAGTTAATGAATTAAAATTGACTATGATGAAGATAAGTTCAGTATAAAGAGGATGCATATTCTTAGCAATTTCACACAAACTTCAACATGAGCAATAAGATTCAGCAAACTTCCGTGGTTGGATCCAATAAATTATCTTAATAACATACGTTTGAATTTTTTTATAAATCACACTTACTTCTGTCGGACTTCATCGGGATCCAAACATCGAGCGGTTCTCCGTTGACTCCAAACTGTAAGTTCTTGAGCAAAGATACATGACTTTCTGCCATCTTCTTACGACTCGTTTTGAGGAGAGCGTGATGAGGTAAGGGTTGTGATATCGCCGAGAGAGAAATTTCATTTTGATGATCGGGTTCTATTTCTCTCACTGAGTACTGATGAGAACTGGAAGGTGTAGGTTGTCGCTGAGATTGCAATTGATGATGATCATGCTCAAAAGACTCCGTCCTTGAGTGCGACTCACGAACCTGGGGCTTACTTTCTTTAAATATTTCGGTAGGTTTGACGGTGGGTGGGAACTGCGCTGTTTTATATCGAGGAAGATGATTTAAATGTTTGATTCGGGGCTGATGCCTTGTTATTTGTTTAATTGGATCTGCTTTATGGAAATTTGAAGCCAATTGTACGTGATTGTTAAAGGTACTGTGTCTAGCATTACGGGATTGGTCAGACAAGTTAGGAGAAAGTTGCAAATGTGCTGGGAGAGAAGTAATAGGAGGTCTTGAATTTAATACAATTTGAGGTCTTTGCGAGACGTGTATATGTTTGTACGACGGTAATTGAACCTTACTGGGCGGCGGAAAAGGAACTGAAGGTGGACGGGATGTAACTCTTCGTTTTTGTTGAAACAGTCCATTCATTTTATGACCCCCTGCGTTAAGCTGACTGGTTCTGATGAATGGAGCTCGAAGAGGAGCAATGATGAAGTTGTCTCTGGATTCCTGAGTGGACAAGGAATCCTGTGTTCTTCGTGGTCTATTTCGGCTCTTGTTAATTGCCCTAGGACGCAAGTTAGCCCTCTGTTGTGTTCTTCTTTGAGAGGGAGGTCTTAGAAAACCGTTGAACCGAGTGTTGGCCTGATTTCGAGGACGAAAAACTTTGAAAAAGTTTTCTTGCGGGTTCGGGCCTCTTGGAAGTCTTCCTAAACTAGGTCTTGAGTTACGAAGTAGCCGGGGTCTCCCTGGTCTAACGCTAGCCGGCCGAGTGTACAATACACTATTGGCAAGTTCTTCCTCTCTTCTACTCTGTAAATTTTCACTATTTAGAACACGAGGAGTTTGTCCGAATTGAGGCGCTCGACTTTGCACTCTAGTGTTTTCCTTTTCGTCTTCAAGTAACACTGCTTTAAAGTGAGTCCTCGTAGGAATGTTATTGTTAATGTCAGTCATATAGGGATGACGAACAACGCTCGGAGTTGGAAAATTCGGAAATTGTGTTTTCTTTTGATGCTTTATGAAAGCAGGTTCTTCAGGACTTTGTAGAACTTGATGATGCAGAGCTTCCCTGCTGACTTCATGATGCCTCAGCTTGTTCGAAAACTTGGCTCTAGCCGCTGCCGATGGACTGATTTTCCTTTTCGGTAATACAGGCTGTTCATCGAAACTCGTTGCTTTGGAAAATCTCAACGAATTGGGAGCTGCTGTTGAACGCTCTGCTCTATGAGTGTAGAACTGAGAGTACGATATTGGAGAATCGTAATTTTGAGTTGTTGGATCCAGTGAATGATTAGCCACTCGTGTGTTTCTGGGGCGCTGAACACGAGTGGGAGTTGCGCTAGTTGTTAAAATGAATTTTGTGGTCTCTGAGAGAGGAGAAGGCGTTCTAAAGAACAAATTCTGTTCTCTAAAATTATTTCTTCCTTTTGGCGTATTTAGATTTAGGTCTGCCATAGCAATTGCGTTTTTGCTTGACTTCAAAGAATTTGCATGGTCATAGACTTGGGGCATATTAACAGAGCTTTCTGATGTCGTTTTCGAAAATTCATCAAAACTTCCGTGGTAAGAATTTTGATAGGAAACAGCTAGTGGTAAAGAGTGATTGCTTGGCGCTTGTACAACTGTGAAAGGACTTTCTGTTACTCCATGTATTCTAAGGAAGTGCTCAAAAGTTGTGAAAACAGCCGGCCGAGGTGTTGTGGCCTCATAAAAGTCCGCACTTTGGATTATCTTCGCTCGACTGTCTTTCGTTCCAGCTGAAAAAGAAAGAAACCACCCTCATTATCTGTCCTCATAACTCTTTAATACTCAATTTATGATATAATACTGCCTTCTGACAATCAGTATGCGTTCACATGTTTCCTTGCCAGCAGTTGTCATTTACTACGGCAACAAGCTTATAATGCTAGACGGAAAATATTCAAGTCAAATTTGTTGCGCTTTTCAGAGCAGTTTCGATGTGATTAACCTAAGATACATAGCTAATAAGATTGAAACGAAGCGAAATAAAATAACCTCCCGCTCACCCTCGAGCTCCTGCTTAGGCCTACGCTGATGCCAGGAGGCTGAGCTGCTGCCGCTCAGGACGTCGTCTCTGTACAGGCTGCCATCTGATGAGGTTGGCTGCCCTCCTGGGACTGGTCCGGGAGTCTTTCCCGAGGTAGGAAAGGGCTGCACCACATTGGGAGCTGGAGCGTCATGCCACGACGGCGGACGGGCCGTTTTGGATACTCGAAGTGGACGCGATCGCTCTGCAACAAGGGATAGTTCAGCGTACGCGTCTTTCTAAATTGTACATGTGTTCCTTGTCTAAGGGGATGAAAACCGCAAAACTGAGACGTTTGTCTCTGTGTATGTTGTGTTGTTATACTTATATATAAGCCACGTCTAAGAATATTTATGCATCTAAACTTTAGCCTGTCCCTTGAATTCAATTTTCACTACATTTGAATTTGTTCACACCAAGAAACGGAATAACACAAATATGCTCTTGCTTAAACATCAGCCTAGATCAGATTTTAAAATTAAAAACGTGCAAAATAGTTTTTGTTCGACTTTGAAATTCATTAACAGCTGCTGCTGATTACTAAGGACCGGAATTTAAAAGGTAAAAAAATAATATATTTCAGTGAATGTTTTACATTTGTGTTCTGCTTTGGAAAGTCTCGGATTACTCGTTCGCTAATCGTTAATTTCTGCGTTTAGTTAACTACCAAGTCACCGAATTTTAAGCCACAGACTCACCACGGAACACCTCCGCCGTCTCCGCTTGTTTGATGATGTCTCTTGTTGATTCCAAGATGTTCGTGTTCAGAAATCCCGAAGGTGACTTGCACTGGGGATCGTTGACCTGGGAGTCACAATCTTTTTTGGATTCCGAAATGTGTTCGTAATTTAGGTGAAATTCCTGAGGCTCCAATTTAATGATAGTAGGCTTATCTCCCTTGCTTAATTGGTGGTTTTGGTTCTTATCGTGCTCTACTGCCGAAAAACTAGGTCCGAATTGATAAACCGTTGAACGAATCTGCGGAGTAGGGCTTACAAAATTCTTCTCAGGCGAAAAAGTCGCTACGTTGAATGATGATTGCAACATTGACGGCTGCTTGGTTACTGTGAATGTTTCAACATTCTGATTGTTGGTTCTTGTATGGATAGCAACAGTTGTTGGAAGAACTTCGGGTGCGGCCACTTGGTAACGCTGCGAGGGAGACTTCGGTTTTTTCGTTATTTTCACGTTGCGTTGCTTAGACCGAAAATCGGAAAAAATATCTTCGAAATTTGTGGATCCTGACGCAGGGACAAATTCATCGGTAATTCCAGTTTGCTTCATTTTTGAAGTGTCTATGGGTGAAGGCTGTATGGAATTATCTATTTTAGTCACTTCAGAATCTAATTGCAAATTAGGCTGGTCGCTAGATGATGGTATGTAGCTGACTTGAGATTGTGTTGCAACTTTTTCAGTCGTTGTTGTCGTTGTCACTCTGGATCGAAGCCTCAGACCTCGAGAATTGGTGATCGCACTCGGTGTTCTTCCCCTATATTTTGTATAGAAAGTATTATTTCCCCTTCTAGCGGTCCCAGATCTTACGCGTTGGTTTGGCACTGAAAGGGTTTCATTCTTTTCAGAATTATGTCCAGAAGCCGATTCTTTAGCAGAAGACGTTTTAGAGGCACCTCTGGATCGTGCTCGAGAACGGAATGCAGATGCAGGTTTTGAAGTTGTGGAAATGCCCTCAGAATTTGCTGAACTGTTGACTGTGTCATTCTGAAGTCGCTGACGTAGTCGCTCCCTCAATCGCTTTCGAAATACTTTAGAGTTAATTCGCCTCTTTCCTGTTGTTACAGGCTGCTCATTCAAATCAATGTCTGACCTTTCTAGAGGCAATGACTGTGAATTAAGTTCAATGTTTTCTTTAGATACCTGGTAATTAAAATCAGTAGGAGCTTCATCTGTGTTTATTTCAGACTTGAAATTAATAGGCGGGGCGACTATCGAACTAATAGGGCTCCCTTCGTAAGGTTGGTGAGACAAGGCGTCATGAGTGTTGCTATCGCTATTTTTATACCGAGTCGAGTATTGCTTCGTTTTGGAACTTGGATTGTAGCTGTCAAACTCGGCAAATTGGAGATGAAATTCTGGCTTATCGCTCGACTTGACGTCTGCGATGATCTTCTCCCCGAAGTCTGCGGAGGCAATGGGCCACAGTCCGCAGACGACAGCTGCCATCACCATTCGCACCTGTAAAAGTGTCTATATTAGAATTATTGTGAACACATAATTCCAAAATTAAATTTTATGCAGTACTAACAGACATGGTAAAACACAGATCCGTCGCGTGAATAATCGACTCATTGTTTGAATTTCAATTGAATTGTATTGTTACCATCGGTCGTGCTCTGATATTGTACGTCATATTTTTCGCTTGTTTTGTTTTCTAGCACTTAGTTCTTTCGGATAAGCTGTAGATGAAAATTTGCGCACACAATCTTTCTGATACTTTTACAAATAATGAAAAATCTTTTTAAGACAATAGAAATTTGATTCATTCTTGATTCATCAATTGAAACATCATCCAATTTATACGAACAAAAAGTAAGAACGGCATACTATGAAGATTTCGAGACACAAACATTTATTAATGAAATGCCACATCAATGCGTGATAAGGTAGTTGATACATGCAAACCCCATCAACAGCGATTGCAGTATTCGACTTTCACAGTCCAAGGGTCGGACTGAGCGATAAAAAGCCAGAAATGAGATCGAAGTGAGTGCAAAGCGGAACTTGAGGCGTTGGACGAGGTAAACCTTAGTTTCACTTGCGTCTACGAACCTCATTAACCTCTCGAAATGACCGCAAAAATTTCTCGCTGCACCGTGCTATGCGAGTCTGACGAGCTTCACTCTCGCTGAGCGGTCCCACAGAAAAGCTGGCTGGGAGGAGCGACTCCTCTCACTCGACACGTCCGCACGCAGAAGTAATGGATTATTTAGCCATTACCTTCTCTTCCGCAACGACTGTTCACTCCCAACTTCGGATCGTGCAAAATCCGCCCACAAATGCAATCCTTAGAATTAAAGTCTAACTTAAAGTTTCAAAAGCCGACACTGTCAAATTCTTACAAGAGACGGAGCAGTTGAAGTCAATGCATGATTGAAAGTACTGCTACATTTATTCGCAGACCACGGCTTGGGTTCCGCAAGATTACGCTGCAGTCACCAAAATTTTAGAAAGTTGGAACTTCTTCAACTTCAGAATTTTTATTGCTCATTTTTATAGGTGGTTTTATCAACGACTCTAACAGTTTAAACGCGGAGGCGCGACTTATCTACGTTTCTTAACTTTTTATTTTAGAATAATCCGTTCTTTTTCATAACGATTCTTGTTTACAACATCAGCGCTATGCAACAGAGAGACACCTTCCGGAGTTGATGTTATCGCAACACCTGTGAAAAAAATCAGTAGAACGAGTCAATTCGTAGAAATACATAACATAAAAAATAGTGAATCAGTTTTTAATATTTTCTTCTATAAATACGCTTAACCAAGTAAGTTTTTCTCTCACGTCTCTGCTTGGTGAGAAATCCCTTTTAATAGTTCCAACTTTTCAACAAGAATTTATTTTCGTGAAAGTGATCGATTTTCTTTATCGGACAGCCATAAGTAAAATTATCTACCGTTGAATGAGAAAGTTATTAATTGAAAATAATAGTTTCTAAAGCAGCAACTACTTGTGATCATTTTCATAGTCGCAGTATGTGACTGGTATCACAGTGGTGACAATGCTGTCACGGTACGAATATATTAGTTACAGGTTCATACCTAATGTTATCGTCTCAGTATCGTTCCGCTATATGACTGTAACAAATAGAATAGTTTGATGTGTCTCAACTATTGAGTCACTAAGGTTTGGAGTTTTCTTACTTTCCATTTTAATTTTTTCTTAATGCTCACTTTCTTAATATCAGTAAATTATAGGGAGAACGCATTAAAAGTCGACCCGTTAATATCACTGGGCTCACTAGCCAGCAGCGCAGTGGCGCGGTCGCTATGTCTACTTTAAAATGCTACTGCAGAGATCTGCAAGCAGCCTCTAGCCAATTTCTCGCATACTCTGCATTGCGATAATTTTTAATAGGAAATATCTGTTTTGGACAGGTAGCGATCGATATACTGCCTGTAGAAAGTAACTCATTCAGCTCATATGTGCAATTGGCGTCTTCGAGGTGCTTTTATCAATGAGAATCGAGGGCGTGAGTTTTCAACGTCACTAATCTAGGTTAAGGAGATTGCTGATGTACACAAATTCTATTGTTAATATTTAAATTTACAGGCGGTAATCTTACTATTGGCATATCAGATCTTCTACGAATTGTATTACGTGATTTTATCATATCTTAACCTTCCAGTTTTAGAACAGTAAAATAATTTCAAAAGTTCAACAGTTCATTTATACAATTTTAACAACCTTCCAGATTTTGGTTATTTCCCTGCCAGTGCATCGGGTCTTCAGCTGCGCTCAAGAACATGAAGTACAGCGGGCTAGATTCCCATGCACTGCCGCTCGATAATTCCTCATTCACAACACAGAAAACGTGAAGCGTAACTCTTTTTTTACAGCTCTCCGACAGCATCATCCCTTTCACATCCTTTGCAGATTACTCTTATCGGACTTGCTTTCATTACTTCCCCTGAACCTTTTTATTCCCCTCTCAACCTCGCTCGCATTAGACAATTACGCTGTTCCGAAATTACGAAACTACTCGTGTTGCTATATTCTCCACTCTTTTCTAGATCGTCATTCCCTCATAAGCTCCCCGGACGAAAAATTAGTCACCGAGTATTTTTCGATCTCTAGTTATTGACAACGTTCATCAATTGGTTTTTGAAGGTGTGATCTAAGCTTAGGTACTGAACATGCACCAGTCTTCATTCAGAGATGGCAAGGTACAAACTTGTTTCTAAGTTGATCCGAAACGGTGGGATTACAGTATGACACCTCGGTATTTCAAGAAGGGACTGTTGCATTCGTTCGGGCAAAGGGACAACCAGTGAAGGTAGAAGTGGAATTTGCTGGTGTTTCACTTCGCACTGTTATGCAGTTCTACAAACAATGGAAATTATCCGGTACATACGGCGATTCAAAGCAAAGTTGTAGACGTTAGGAAATTCTAACCCACATGGACGGCCATCGTGTGTCCCGAATTGTTGACCGGAGTCGTTTTGCATCAAGGGTGAAACTACTGCGACACGTCAATGATGACCCTTGTCCAGCTGCTTCTGGACAAACTCTTCGTAGAAAGTTCAATGCATCTGATGTATGGAGCAGAGTGGCTCGTAAATGACCTGTTGCCCGCAGGACCCCTTATTTAAATTGAGCTAAAGATCATGCAAATCAGACTGTACAGGAATGGAGAAGTGTCATGTGGTCAGATAAATCAGTATTGTGTCTTGTTCATCGAAGACCTCATGAAACCTTCAACGAAGCCCTGTGAGCAAAGGGCGATACAAGAAGGAGAAAGCGAAGGGTCGGTCATGTTCTGGGGCTGTTTCATGTACTGTGGTTACAATACGAGATCAGTTGATGGAAGAGTGATTTAAATCGGCTAGGTGTACATTAAAACACTTGTAAGCTCAATACCGGGTAGAATTACCACTATTATTCGTACTCGTGAGGGTCCTACACCGAAGGAAGTGACATATTTTTTGCCCAGGTATCTTATGCCACGGAATCCTCAAACTTACTTCACTCTTAGCTATTCCACAGACGCACCGCTGCTTTCTGAAAATAGCGCATTTATCTCTTTGCATCCTCATTATTGTTCATTTCTACTACTCCACTCAAAAAAATAGATTTTACCAAACACCTCATTAACACTCAAATGAACTGTCTCTTTGAATTACACTCACTCGCGTGCTTTGACTTCCTTTATATTTTTCTAAATAATCATATTCTGTCCGCTCCTGAAGATGCAATGAATAAAAGAAAAGTAATCATGAAGATCGAGCCAATTGTTGTATGAACGCATGCACTTATGCGTTCCAAATTTCAAACGAAGTTGGTCCGAAAATTAGATTTCTCATTTAAAAAGTTAAACAAATGGTTGTGACCGAACCCAAATAGGAACATTTATTCTCCTTTTGTTCATCAGATTTTATTCTAAGACCGGTTGTATTTTGATCTTTTAAATTATCGATTGTGTGAGTGATATTTTAGACGAACGTAATATCTAAATTGAGTACAAGTCTCAGCCCTACGTGCTTAAATTTGCGTCATTAGAGTCCCATATTCAACACGTGTGTCAGTAGTTAAATAACAGACTGATTTCAAAAACCTATGTATGCACTTTTCCAAAAATAACCTACAAGCTGCTCAATACTCTTCCAAACGGTATCGTAGCCAAACCAGATAATAAAAAATATTAGCGTGTATAAGCAATAGAAAAATTTGTCATTAGTCATCTATTAAATTAAGAGGATACTGCCTAAATTAACGTAAACTTCAAGAATAGAGAAGTTCCCAATAATTTCACACATTTATTACAAGTAAAAGTACAGATATAAGACGGAAGCAGTAAATTTCACTGTCTCAATTAAACCTTGAAAAGACTGTGAATGAACGTGAGAACTCTTGAAGAAAATGCTCGCTTTTCGCATTAAATTCTTCTGCCGCCATTTGTTGAGAAAAACATTGGTGAAGTTGTCGTCTCGAACGGACTTCAAAACCTTGAGGAACAGAGAGGTAGCGTGTGGCTTTCTCTTTCATTATACTTTTCTTATATACTTTTCAAATTGGATAGCTTTAACAATGGTAATTTCTTGTATGTATGTACGTATGTGTGTAGACAAAAGATAACTTTATTACGGGTTTGATTAAGTAAAATAAATTAGTTGATATCAAATATTAATGTTTACGAACGTCGCATTTTACCGTTTTCCAGACCTACCGCAAGGCAGTTCACGTGACCTCGATAGTGCGTTCCTTACACTAGCGTTCGCGCAGATAGAGAGCCCTCTCTGTAACGGAGTCCGCAAAAAATGAAATGAGCAACTGAGATCACTGGCTCGACTCCTACTGCTTTTGGGGTCATTCGTTCTCTCCCTGGAGATTTAGGCCAGTATTTGTAGCAGACCAAGCTCTAGATCTCCCGAAAAGGTCTGTGAAAAAATTTCGATGGAAAAACTTACGACTTGATATGCCTCTCATGACTGGATTTCTGCTGTGGACCGAAGCATCCAAGATCGATCAAACACTTTGCTCACGTCGACGGCCCTTCGTGTTACAGATGCATCCTGTTTGTTCACATAAAACTCACTTCTCATTTTCTAGCTCTAATTCGTTTGTGAAAGCTAGAACAGACCTGGAGAAAACTGCTGCCATACATCGGAAAACGTAAACGTGCTCTCTGACTGAGTTTTTGAGTCGGAAATCAGTAAATGTTGCTTAGCTTCGTACGCGACCAAGGAAATTTACCATCACTACGCCTGCCTATTTTGACTTCCGTTCAATTGAATATACTATTTGTACATGTTTTGAAACAAGTCATGTTAAGCGCTTTTCAGTGGAAACCGCCTTAATGACCCGCGTTTCAAGTTCTCACAAATTAACGTAATTTGGTTTTCGGGAATAATTTTTTTGTAAAGCCTGTGGTTCAACTTTCTAATTCTGAATATATATGTATGTACTGAATGATATGTATTGGGATCATCGTTATTAAATTTGGTAGCAGTAGAATATGTTTTGATTTTGTAATTTTCAGGAGAGTTACTTTTTGATTAAAACACCGCTAATTGCTACTTGGAAAAAGGTTTGACTCTATTTCACAAAAAAAAAATTTCAAGATACTCAGTAGAATAACAGGACTGCATGGATATGCGCAATGAATGAGAATTCATTGGGAGAGATATGGTCGATAATTCAGCTACGTTATTATGCAGAAACTGTTATTTCTGGTGTTTATCGTGAGATACGATACCTGCATGCTAAACAAACGGAGTCATAGTTGATCTGTCCTTTGGGCTTACAGAAATTGATATCTTCAATTTAGCGGTGCATTCAAGGCGAGAACCGAGGCGTACCAATCGATGCAGGAGCACGATCATTGTACCTTCCGAGAACGAAGCTTGGTATCTGAAGTAGTACCTGCCTTCCAATGCAGTTGTCTGTTCAAACATGTAAGTAACTGTTCCGAAGCTCTACGATATGATCTCGTGTGCCGAATATTATTCAGTTTCTGTATTGACTAACCTTGGACTATTTCAATTATTGTGAATAGTAACCCCTTCTCAGGAAAGGACGAGTTAACTCGTTTTACCTAATTAGTATTTTGGGCGAGTAAACTCGTCAAATTTTTATTTTTGATAAAAAACTTGAAATTAGTTTACTCATCTTTCCATGATCTATCCCGGTATAAGCCGACCATATCCGAGTATACTAATACATTTGGCGAAAACTACAAAAATCATTTGAATATATCAATCACTCGTCAAAAAAGGCGGGGAAAAGGTTAATCAAAGATAACCTAGTAAAAACCACGGCGAAAATATAATTTAAGCACTTTTAAAGTGCGTGAATTCACAGTATGTCTGGAGGAAGTCACAAACAGCCACTGTCCTTGTCCAGCGATCAAATTGGATTCGAAGTTGTGTGAGATTCACGCTTACGCTCGAGCAAGAGTTGCAGTATACAGTACAGTCAGCCGTGATACTTTTCGAATTATTGATTGTAAGACTTAACTTAGCATCGTGAATCAAATCAGTGCAGTGACTCAGCTCTCTGTAAGTGAGAATAACAACATGCGTAAGAGTTCGGATGTCCTATTAAGTTTGAAGTGTCATGCGGAAATAAATTAGAGTTTTTAGATGAAGTAGTGCGAGGATACGTTGTTTTCTTTCAAAATTTACAGTTACCATCATAAGGCAACGGTTCTCGATATTTAGTTCTGGAGCTATGTCTTGCTATGTTTTCAGAAATTTCCCCAAAAGACGAAGAGATGTTTTCATTTATTTTAGGAATACTAAAATAAAAGCGCGTATTCAACTACATATGGTTCACTGAATATGAGCTTAAATGCATAATTAGGAAGTTGGCTTTATTCCACTTGCTTCCTAGTTCATACTTTTAATGTCGGACCTGTGCTCATACGAATGGATCCGACATTAAATGTGAAATATATGGTCGGGAATTAGATACAACTAAAATATGAAAATAAACACTTTTTCAATACTATTACCCATTTTATACATGAAAATGTTAAATTGTGTATTTTTATAGAATTTTTAAATCATTCCACCATCATGAAAGTCTCAATGTTTTTCATTGAGGGGATTTGCTTATTAAAAGCAGCCGCTCCAGAGAATTGAAAATGGAAACGACTAATTGTCTTCATAATTCGTAGAAGAAAGCGAACTTCTAAAGTAAGATGGCGATATCGCCGTCGAAGAAAGCATTCAAATGAAAAGACTATTTCTCGCTTTGAGTGACTCTCTCCTCAACTACCTGAGTCCGATACGGAAAGTTGAGACTCGAAGCGCGGACAAAAGATCACTTCAGCGGATCGTGAGGATCGTTTGAGTCGTGCTCACCACGCTCATGTGCGGCGACTGTGGAAACACAAGACGGGTGTGGCGACTGTGGCAGGATGAGGCGTGTGGGACGTCTGTGGCAGTGCAAGACATGCGAGACCAAAGGGGTAATGTGAAGCGTGTGAATTAACAGCGCGCGTGCCGGGCGAATAATAATCTTCGGTTAAGTTCAAATACCCCATCGTATCACCGAGTGAATCCTCTTTTCAAAGTCTTCATTTTCTCGAGTCAAGCGTCTATCTCATAAGGAAGGAATTTCCGGAACGATCAGATCGACGATGTTCGAGTTAATAACCCTTATTAAGTGTCAGTTCTGACATAGCAGAGATTCTTCTCCCAAACTGTCCGTCCACTGGCGCGCGTCTTGAAATAAGTAGACCTATTTTAGTTTAGATTCTGATGTTAGCTCGTTAGAATTTGATATATGTGCTAGCCGGATGCATCTCTCACCCTCGAGAAATAAAATCCGCGATAGTGCAGATAGAGCACACTCAGAGAAGAGATCGGTTCTTGAGGCGGAGGGCCTGGCTGGCCTCTTCGCCGACTTCGCTGAGTAATTTTTTACTCAACCAATCCGCCACCTCTCTACGCGAGTTTATCGACCTGTTAATTTTCCGATCATTGCCAAATTGAATCACCACCTGTTCGAGCCATTTTTACTATAAAGACAGAAATTATGGGCCTCTTTCAAATCTAGCCGAAGATAGAACTGCAAGTCCTGTTAAGCTCCCCTGATGCCGATGAAGTTTAGATAAATTATCTCCAAGGAGTTCCCTTTCATCGTCGCGTGTCCTTTCGAACTCCATTTGGATTCCTCAAGTCAATAAATTTGAATAACATCCTGCTATCCAAAATCCCGAAAACGACGCACGTCAAAGACGCACAAGACATCCATGGTGTTTGTGTCAATTCAAGGCGTATGAGAATGTACGCCGAAGTATAAAGAATAACACAAGGATGTTAAAATAACTTGTGGTAACACACAGCTTACGCTGTATTTGGTGACAGAGGCAACGAATGCGAGTTCAGAAGACAAAAATAACACCAGATTTCTAGAGTCACTCCGATATCATAAAGGAGATTTAGTTAGTTGCTAAAAAATGTACTAGTACTCGGTGGTATTTTTATTGCTGTTAGTATCCCTATTCGGGACTTAACGCCAAAATAACATGTTGTCATACTGTCACATTTCACGAATACGCAGGTGACATTTTTTTGCATTGTTAACACATTTTATGCGTTGCAAACATATTTTTGTGCCGAATCCCTCTCAAATACAATACACTAACGATGAATTTCAACTGCTGACACATTCTTGATCGAAGGTTAGACAAGAGAAGGTTACTGATTGTACACTCGTTGTTGAGAATGCATCTGGCTTTGAGCTACGTCAACTTATAATTTGTGAATAGGACTCGATATATTTTCAGTTAAAAAAGTTACGAGTAGATGTACTTCCGTATTGGATCAAGTAACATTTTAAACAAAATGAGCTGAAGAGTAGCGAGAGAGCTCTATTTTCTCATTGAATATATGTTCTGACGAAACGTTCACTTAGGATGCGAGCATTTGAAATTGAGAGTAAAATGGTCTCGAATAAATTTTTACTATTTATTGATGCCCTCTCATTGATTTATATTTTTAGAAAGCAATACAGAGCAGTTAACTGTACTTCTCTGAATTTAGGTCACTTTCTAACTCGAGAAGTTTTTGCCAGATAGGATTTCTCTCATGATTCGTTTCTTACTTCCTTCCTTTATCAAATACAGCACAAAATTAAGGCCTCTACGCGAATGCAATATTTTTCCCGCTTGTCTTCATTTCACGTGGCTTCGATATAATCACCTTCGCGCCAAATTGCTAAATTACAGTTCAGTACCGGTAGCGCTTCAGTTCACAATAGACATAACAATTTGCATCGGTTCGCGCGTCCCTGCGATGAAGCACAGCGAGGGTGTTGGCGGCAACACCATCACTCACGAGAGTCACGCCGTCGCTCCATCTGTCTCTCTTGTCACAACACATGAGTTGCTCCCAAAACGACCTCACTGTTGGTGAACGACGATAGAATTAAAATTTTACTCTACCAGCCTGTGAAAAATAATTTTAGGCGACACTACAAGAGTTAATTTTCAGTGTGAGTGTTAGAAATTTTTAAAGATTGGATATTATTTCGATGATATTTGAGATATTGTTGAATACGTAGTTGACATCTCCATGAGTAGCATTTTTGTTTATTCATGCTTAAGAATAAGGGATCAAAGCCCATAATATCGAAGATTTTCATAAGCATGTAACGTCGTGTCTTGCATGTAATTTTCAAAGAGTAAAACGAGCTTTTAAGTTTGATTTTAAAGCTTTGGCCTATCTACCGTGAGAAGTAATAGTACAAGAAAGAGTTACTAGCGCTTCAATAACAAAGCTTGTAACGCACCAAAAATTTAAGTCTATGAAAAACATAAAAAATAGGGTGTACTTATGATATTCCCAATGGGCTGATACTCTTTACAATCAAATTCACTAAACGTAAAACTGGCAGACATCGAGTCAAATACTCCCCAGACCCGTGTTACAATTTTCTTCCCGATGCCTCCACAGACATCATCAATCGAAGATCTTGACAGGTTGTTGGTGACGGTGGCTGGATCGGGGAGGTCCAACTAACGCGAGCTCGAGACTTGAACTGAGCTCGTTCATCAATATCGAACTCCTGTTTTACACCAAAAAGTACCTGAAAACGCAGTCGCTCATTCCCCGTCACAGTTTTATTATCACGTTCAAAAATTGTTCATATTTAAGAGAAAGTAAAAGCAATAAAAGCAAAAAGGTAAATAAATAAAGAATAATTGTCATTTACTTACTTTCGTTTACCACTCCGAGGTGAACCATTTCTGAAGAATTGACTGCCTATGTAAACGACGGACTGTCTCCACGTACAATTGAACTCATCGAAAAGTTGTAATCTTATATCAAAGAGTGATCATGCCAGCTGGAGAGCGATGGGGATGTTGTTAATTGGATGTGTAACCTCATTTTGGAAAACTTAAAATTGAACAAAGAAATTCAAGAGTTAATCGTTTGGCAAACAAATTCGAACTTTCCAGTCGTTCCCGTACTCTCTTTTCAGTTAATTATATCGGAGGGCAATGATTTTTTGAGAACAAGCCTTTTTTCATATATTCAAGGTGTGAGACTTTTTAATTCAGTTTTTTTCGGGATGATTAAGTGGGGTTAGAGGCAAAGTTGGTAAACTCCTTTCTTTCACTTGAAGTGATACATTCTGTAACAAAGGGCATCTATATAAGCGCAGAACTTTACTGCTGAAAACCATCGTCCATTGGGGAATACTTCTCCTCTTGGAATCGCTTTCATCAAATTTAAGAGCTCACAGAGCTCGGGAGAGGCGCTTGTAGCATGAGAGCTGAAACGCGCCACTTCAGTGTAGCTGGAGCTGAAATTGGCGCGACTCGACCGCTCTCGCCGGCCCGTGAAACTCTCACAACAGCGGCGGACCTCAGCTAGAAGACGAAAGTTCGGAAACGCAGTTCACGGAATGGCGAATTACTGCGACTTGGACGTGCTTCCTGGAGTGTGAAGCTCGTGCTGGTTACGACGTGCAATTACAAGGGACTATCACTGAAGATTTGGGGGACGTTCTTATTCATGTTTTCGTTTTACGTGAGGGCTTTGGCGTGCATAAGTCTTTGTAGGAGAGTGCATGCGTATCACAAGAAATTTTGTTAAAAATTATTTTTGCATCTAGCTTTCATGAAAAATCACACAGCTTTTGTTTTGTGTCAAATTCGTTCAATTGGAGTCATTACCTATTCAGATCGGTTGAATATATGTAAGCTTCTGTAAGTTACTTTGCTAATCTATATGTCTTATTTTGCCTGTAATGTAGATATTTATTGTGAGTTATTATTCCATAAATTCTAAGTTTTGGCCGCTTGGGTGTCCATATACGGCTATTAACCTCATTTTCCCGGAGTATAAACGTGATATTTGAATTATGATTGTGCTGATTACTGGTAAAAGAGGTTTAAACCTCAGCTTCTAACTCAACCCAATGGGTTTGGACGAAGATATTCATAAATTAACACAGCTTATGAGTAAATTATCCTAGTAGGAAGTCTCTCAGCAGTTCCTGAAAATTAGGTCAACTCGTAGAATGAGAGACAACTATTTCATTTTCGTCGCCATCGTCTAAAACTTTTTCGAAGAAAATTGTTGTTAATGACACAATTATTAAATCAACTGGTGACGAACTGCTAAGTGTGGGATCAACATACGTAGTTTGTTCATCTTTCCATAAAGCTTGGTAACTTAGCGAGACGAATTCGTCATCGACTGAGAACAGCCAAAGAATTTGTACAGCAAATGCATGGCGAGATAAGATCCATAAATTTATGCGTTAAAGAAACGTAAATTTTGTAGTTTGCATTGAGTACGGGGTTTCCATGCGCGTAAATAAGATGCTATGTGCAATGCAACACAACTCGAACTCAAATTTTCCGTTCTCTTTGGCGAGGCAATCAATGCACCGAAGCATCACTCGAAGGTAAACAACGTTAGCGCTAACATGCAATCGTATCTGTGTTTTCGAAGAGCTCTCACTTCTCGCGTCGATGAACTAGTTAGAAACCCAGACGGTACGTGTCAAGATGGTCGATGGAAATCAGGTATACCTGGCCCCACTTTACTTCCGCCTTACAATTCAATGAACAAATAAAATGCATGGTAGGATTGTATTCACTCGCTCCTTTATCATTGATATGCATAAATTAAGTTTATTAATAAAAGCTGACTCTTTTTACTAGCATTGCAAGAGTAAAGGTTAAAACTCCCAATATTTTCATCACCTGTTGAACTTTACGAACATTCATATTAGCAGCTGGCTCGATATTCAGAAAATACTTGAGTGGAAGGATCTCATTCAGTCAAATATTGTGAGCCTGAAGTATGATACATGGAGACCATGATATTCACATGAATAGTACTCGAGCTGGAGGTAAATAGAGAATACTGAAATGGAGACTAATAGACGGGACATTAACAATTCTGACAGCTGGTGCTACGCCGGTGATTTGCCGTCTTCTTCTTATTTTTTTTACAAAACGATCATGGCTCACATGGATATTTAATTTGAAAGCAGAGAAACAGTCCTGAATTTTTCCACCTCCCAACCATTTGTGGACAACGAAAACCTTGTTCAATATAATTGCTCTACTTCAAAACAGACTGTATAGTGCCATAATTTCTACAATTTTGTCGTATTTCGATGATTCATCTCTACTAATTTTTTTCCTCTGCTACGGTTACTCTATTTTGATTGAATACAAGACGAAATGTATGCGTCATGTGTATAAGAAAATGCATTTGACAAATATTACATGTTTTCCAGAAATTTTTGGCTGTTCAATTTGAGAATTTCTAGGCCAAAATTTTGAACAACATTTCAAGATTTCAGCTAAAAATTTACTGGTCTCTATCGGCATTGGTAAATTGACTGACTACTTCGTCAATAATTCTTTCAAAAAGTTTACTCTTCTCTCCTGTATATCGTGTTATAGCTACCTTGTCAGTAACTTATTCAGAATTTTGCACTTCTCTGAAATTGAATTGGATTCGAATTTGAAAGTGCGTTTTGTTATTACTAATCACTTTCGTTGATGCCTACTCAAATAGGATTTGACCCCAGTGGTGAAAAATTACAAAGCTGTTGTTTATTGCGAGACACAGTGGGCAAGTCCACAAGTCAAACCCTTCATTTCAGTATCATCCAGTAATTCTTCTTACCATTTGCACGGCACTATAAAGCTCATATGCATTCTGGTTTGGGTCCACAACCTCACGTACGGTTGTTGTTTTCATCTCCTGATGCCACATTACCACCAAACCCGTGGACCCCACGTACCTTATCCAGGGTCACTTGCGCAGTTCAATCTCTTCTATGTCTCGATCCGACGCAAAATGGCTACTGTGTAGAAGACTAGGTGTTGCATTTGTGTGACTAAAATGCTGGTGTTTAAAGTCACATCTGGTAAATGAGATTGCATCAAAAGCGAACAAAATAGCGTTACCTATACTAGTAAACTTTCATACTTAAATTTTTCTGCTAGTTGATTGGCAAACAGTCGAAATTATCATTTGATAGTTATTGTACGGATATTTGGCAGCGCATATTCCAAAAATATAGAATCTTGTTAATTCATAAAAACTGTGTTTACTAATTGTAGCTTTAGATTGATGCAAGAACTTTTCAAATTTAAAGTTGCTGTACATTTCAATGTTGAAAAGAATGAATAGGTATTTTGAATTTGGTACGCAGTAAATTCGAATAACATACATTGAACACTTGGTCAATTCTCCGACAACTTATGCAAAAGTTAATTCAAAAGATGACTATCGGCCTGAAGCATAATTTCACGAGTTACATCACAAAATCCATTCAATGGGTGTCCTGGACATGATAGTCATAAAAACGCTCCGTCTTGATGAAAGATGTAAATGTTATTGTTTTAGATTTTACAAGTATAGCAAACGAATATTTGTGCTTTAAAATCCTTTCAGGTTTTTCATTGCAAAAAATTAACTGAAACATATTCCGGCTAACTTGACCAAGGTAAATTTTATTTTATCCCCTATTTGAGAAAAATTTATCACCTAGTTCTTCTTTTTTCATTTATTTTTCTCCAATCTAAGACACTGGGCTAATGGCTTTTTTTTTGCACTTCTAACACAAATTTAGATCTTGATGTACCCTAAAAGATATTTTTTAATATGAGCATTCATGTTAGCGGCAGTACTTCTTTGCATACATTAATTAATGCCAGTACAGATTTGATAACTTTCTAAACTTTTTATTGATGAATAACCAGCTTTCCAGTGCCAGAAAACGTAAAGGCTCTGTCAGAGTGAGTGGGAGAGTAGTTGACTAGTTTCACGACCAGCCAGACATTTATGCTGCGTTAAGCTCAAGATTCCAGCACATATTGAACGGGTAAGTCTTCAATATGTAAGTCTGAAACTCGATGAATCTGAGACATACCTAGAATAGACCTTAATTTATCTGTCTATTGAGGAAATTCTCAGTGTATACGTTAAACAGCATACACGATACTGTCAAGAGCGCTTGGTATAGAGATTCGGACGGAATGTTCAATAAGAAATTGAAAAGATTAAAATTAGAGTTATGTTCTACCCGATAGGACTTCAGAATATAATCTAATTTAATTTTTTTGTTACCCATTGTATTTATACAGGGTCGCCCAAAAGTGAGGAGCCCTTATTGATGTCGGAAGCACTAATACGTTATCAAATGCTTAGGACACAATTTCACGAAAGGGAACCTTACTTTTAGGCCATCCTGTGCAACGTCTTAATCACATGAAAGAACTCTTCCTACACCTGAACACAACTCAACTAAGTTTTAGCTTCCTGTCACGCTGAACTCATTTAAAGCTGATGCATATCGTGTATTTTGAAGAATTAAGATTTACGCTAAATAATTTACGTCCTAATGTAAACGAAAAATGTTGACAAAGTAGTTTTTAATCGTTTTTAATGTTCTTTATACATTCAGTAGTTCGTTCCACCCAGTTTGCCACAAATGCGAATTCGATTTAAAAACACATTGTAAGCCGACTAAGAATACACTTGACAGTTTTTTATATAACTTTTATTTAATTTACTTCTTACAGCTTCTAATGAACAGAAACAGATACACGGAGCAATAGAGTCGCATGAATCGGCACTCCGTAATTTATCAGCCAGCAGCCGCAACACTCGCGAGCAATGGCAAATGGTGTCGCCTCTCAGCACAACGTGGCTGCTGCTGTGGAATACGGCGCCTTTGAGAGCTGTTGTACCGTAACCTCTAATACAGAGGCAGCCGACACTATCACAACTTATTCTTAAAAGTAGAACAGCTTTCTATCGAGTTAATAACATCGCAACTCAACTTGTAATTTTCTTCAAATCCTCTGATGCGTCTTGGTAGACACAGCACACGTGGGCGCATTGCAGTGCCTACCAAAGCTTTCAATCAACAATGGAATGTCGATGAAGCGTTGCGGAACTCATCACAACCGACTCATGAGAATATTTGGGCTCATAAAAGTCTCATACTACTCCCAGAAAGCAAAGAAAGTTTCGTTGCGGCAAGGTCAATGTTTACTGACGATGCCGAAGACCGTCGAAAGGTTGTATCGTTGTGGGTGGAGTCTTCTGCCGCGCAGTCACGCTCGTACTACTGCAGCCACAACACGTTTAGAAAGCATGCGATTTCTTTATAATACAACTCGCTGAAACGGTCGGGAAAGTTTTATGGAATCTACGATAAAGTTGCAGCTAAGACCTTCCGTTAGACAGCGATAACATTCAATTAAGAGAAAAAAAATTATCCAGCGAAACGTGTTCGAAACCTACTGTCTTTCATATTTGCCCATGGATTTGACACTTGCAAAATCGATTTAAATCAATTCTTGAGGTATTTAAAAGCACGCAGTACAGTATTAATTTATACACCATTGTTCAGGAAGGAGAAGATGTTTAAAAAATTTTAACTCCCTCCGCTGCAAAATTGTTTACTCTTTTCAGGAAGTACCTTTAGTTATTGAACTTGAACTTGTAGAGTGATTTTGTGGTCTAAAGTCAAACTAGCCTAAGTTAGATCGACAAATGTTCCTGGCTTACATAGTATTGAATTCAAGAAAACTGAAAATCTGTGCTAGCTGTAAAGGCATTTCCTATTATTTTAAAACTCCGTAACTACTGAGCATTGTTTCACATATTTTAAATAAACGTTTTTTAACTTTAGTTGACGAAACTAACTCGATATGTTATGAATTTACATTACTATATCGTCTTGAAAAACTAATCAGCTAGTATGTGCGGCAAATTCTTTTACTGAAATAAATATCTTAATCAATTTCGTAAGAAAAGTGTATATAATATCGCCAAGAACTTCTTTTTTATATTTCTACAATTGACAGATATTTATGAATTCAATTTTACTGACGAAAATATCTGAATCGCTCAAGCACTGCATGAGCTGCACGAAACTTTTGCTCACTCGTGTGTGAATACAAATCAGAAGTACTTTTAACATTAAAAGTGAAAATGGAGAGCTACAGAGCACCGTCTCCGGTGCATAGTTGAAGATTTTTATGTGTAAACAACAGAGTGGGAGTTTTTACAAAACGAACCGCAAAAAAACTGCATTGTGACTACAAGTTCAAATCAAATTTTACTGAAAAGATTTTCACGAAACAGAAAGTGCAAACTGCTTGGACTACAATGGAGCGCAAACAGCAGAAAGTGTGTCCGAAAACATGAAAAAAAATTAAACGCTTTCTTGACATATACTTAGTTGAAGCCAAGAAAATATATATGTATAGTGTTGCATAATTCATTTAGAAACAAGTATATTGAAACTAAGGTTGTTGATGGGAAAGAGTTCATGTAAAATAAATCAAGAAAGATTCTTTCGTTTTCAGATATACTCTTATAGCATGATTTTTGAAATTAGATTGCGGCTGAATTCAAGATTCGCCAGCATACTCTGGCGCTGCTTGAGCGGATTAAGAGTTTTGCAGATAGTTAAGTCTCAGCATTCTGCATTTTTCTTTGGTAATTTTTGGAAATCCACACATTCACAAGACAGAATAGGAATTGACTTTTTGTTAAAAAAACACAATTAGTTCCATGGTTGAGTCGCAGAAAACGAAAATTTGTGTAAAATTATTCACCTTCAGGAATCAGTTCTGAGTGATTTCAACGCTGCTTCTAAAGTGATCTCATCAACTCTGAGGATAACTTATCTGTGAGGATAACATATTGGTGATACGTGTTTGGTAACTCCAGGCACAAGTATTGCAATAGCATTTAAAAATTACTTTGATTATTCTAGTCTTGATATTGCAAATAACGTTTGTAACAAGCTCCTTATGACGGATAATTGTTGGAATCCAATTGCATTTGTGACTACCTTCGTGGTCGTAATGTTGAATCTGAATCGTCAGTTATATCGCTGAAATTATAATTTACAAGCATAGCTTTTTACGAATCGTTATTTTGCTTTGCACTAATTATATAGAAAAATGTACGAAGCTTGGTAGGTAAGAAAAAATAATTGAAATGCAGTAACAGTTGTTTTGTGGTGATTTTTCTAGTAAGATCATTTTTCGATAGAGTCTAGTGTTAATCACAGAAGGAGAAGCTGATCACTTCTCTCTCTCCCGAAGTCATGTTGCTGTTGTGTAGAAGCACGAGTCCTATGAATCGTACTGCAGACACCTAAGATCACATTCAGCGAAAAGGTTGCTTGTTTAACAAAGTGCTTCTTCACCCATGTATCTTCTCACAAAGGAAATACTGATTTCTTCACATTAAAAATTTAATAAATGTGTGAGGGACATGGATGAAAGTGGATGAATTCAAATTTCACCACGCTAACCATTTGTCTTGAGAGCTGCCGAATAACTGGAAAAGAGGAGCCGTTTTAAAATCAGAAATATACAACAAATTTCATGGTAAAAAATGATATGGCCAGTCTAAGCTGAAATTCGTGAATGGATGGACAGTCTGTTTCAGTTGATTTGTGTGAACTTTGAAAATTTGAATGCTCTTTATTATTGTAACACTGTATTTATTCAGACACGCGGAACATGCTGGTATTATAGTCATAGAAC
>VOMN01080940.1:0-16836 GCA_014899125.1 Orchestia grillus
GAGAATGTGGAATCTATGCACAAGGTGAGGTCTCGCACAAGGTCTCTTGAGGAAAGAAATCATAAGTCAGGAAAAAAGAGGACAAACAGTCAGAGAAGGCGTAGCAAAGAAAACTTGAGAATTGAAAAAGCAAAGTGAGCACGAAGGGAGTCCCGAAGGCCTATCTAGAGCTGCAGTAAGCTGCCAATGCCCCAGGGAGTCGCCAGTCCCTCTCCTGTACACAGACAAACATCCCCGGTACACCGGCATCACGGGACAGTGAGCCCTAGTGACGCAATACAAGAGATTCCAAACACAATCTAATCTGAAAGTGAACTCAAAAATATACGAGAAGAATTAGTTGGTTCCTGGTAATAAAGGCTTTTACAAGTGTAACAATATATCAATTTTCTGGAGAACTCCGGCACAATAAATATATTAGTACAGTGCGCTAACTTTTCCGATTATGTCTAATATGGTCGTGAGGGCTCACTTCATGAACTCTCTCTTGATTTCTTTCCAATCCCTCAACGGCAACAAGCACGAGCTCGTCACGACTCCCACAGTTCCGCATGCTGCACTCCGTGGCCGCCCAAGCTTTTTTCGTCCCACATGCAGCGTTGATTTCAATTCTTAATTTTTCTGTAATGTTTCCCTCGCATTTTCATCGTGACTTGAGTTGTTACTGAACTAAACTTCCACAAACATCTAACGGGAAAGAAGCGCAGCAGTTGTTGAAGTTCGAAATTGGGAAAATTGAGGCCGCTCAGCCTGAACAGCAAAAACTGAAAAATGCGTTTGAGCAATTTAGCTGATATATAGTTGCCAAATGATATACGGCTATTTATTTTCGTCAAGATTCTCTCTAGGGCTAAAATACGCCCTTCGCTATCTACTGTACGTCCATACAACAATGATCATTATCGATGTTAAATATTTGTCTTGCACCACGTGGTCGCGTGTACCTAATTGACGAGTTTATCGATGCACTTTGAATTTTTAATGTTAGGCGCTTGCGTGGATTGAAATACTCGACGCATTTTTAAGAGCTCACAGAACATTCTTTGAGAAAATTCTCCTACATATGTTCGAGAATCCCCGACACAACTAGAAAACTTTGTTGAATTCTTTTAAACGGTGAGGCAGGAATTTAGTCCATTAAAGGAGCTAACTTGCGAGTCGGAGCCCGAGTTTTGAGGAGCATACGCCGTGGCAGTATTAGATCCGTCTTGCTTTGGAGACATGGAAGATGTGTCAAACTTTCGAAGCACACAAAGTTGATGAAAAATATTTATTTAGATAGCTGAAGGCTGGTGAGTAATGAAGTTGGTAAGGTAAAGACTTCAGTGACGTGTCATCATTTCTGATGACACTTTGTACGTAACATTTTGTGCGCTATCAATCTCATGAAGAAACATCCAGAAATTGCATTAGGTGCTACCATAGTCACGTCCATTTTGCGAACGTTGTTCGATCAAAAATGGGGATTCCAATAAGGTTCTTTTTGTTGGTTATTCTTTTCTTTTCTACGCTAATTTTCAAGGTATAATTATTCAGCAAGTACGCGATGTTTGTGAAATGACATGAACATTATTGGTTACTTATTTCTAGGTGCGAGATGCTGAACAGTAATTTCCAGTCCGCCCCTCGCTAAATCTTTTTCTGGCACACGTTCAAGTTGCTATGACCACGCAGTCTTCCAATATATTTCTTTAAATATAGCTACAAGCATCAATATGAAGGTGTGATCAAGTCAAACTGAAAATCTATTGGCCCGATTAAGTTTCATGCAGCTGTTATCGCTTAGATAAGGCTAAGAATTCAAATTCACTTGCACTACGAGACATTCGCTGAGTTCTCGCCTGAACTCAACGTAACGGATACAATGTTAACATAAAGGCTCTACGCGGGAACGTCAATTTTCTCAGTTTGAAATTATGTTCCAGGACGAGCCTGGCAATAGATTTTTACTACTTTGGTCTCGAGACTTACCATCGTCCATTCCAAAAAAAAAACAATACCAACACATTAAGTCGTGAGATAATTTGACCAATAAGATTTCACGTTACGCGATGAAGACTTTTCAGGCGGAGCTAGAGCACCAAGGAACCGCTATTTCTTGAGTAGTTACGGAAAATTACCCTTGAAGAAGATAAAAAATACTTCCAGGATAACAGAGCTAACATCAACATCAGTTAAAGGTAACAACAAACTAATGGTAAATTTGGACAACGTTCTATCAGATGTCGGTCGAGAAACAAACTCAGCCAGCGCAATAAACTCTACGGCAGATGGGATCCTTGTTACTATGCTACTAAATTAGAACTTCTTGATGGCACTTCGTTCCGGTGCGTAAGTATAATTTTCTTCAGCTTATTACTGCGTGATAACATTTCGCAGGAGAGACTCTTCAGTTGTTCAGCAGTACCCAAAATTTATGCGAAATCGACCCACGCAATGGCGTTGGTCGATTTTATGGTCTTGCAAATGGGTACTAAGTTGAAGCGAATTTAAACATGAGTTTTGCGCAATTTTCATGCATGATAACAACGAGAAATACTGATAATATCGAGACAGTAATCAGCATAATCATCACAATGAAAATTACCGAAAATTTCAAGACTGTAATCAGCATATTCATCACAATAAGAATTCCCGATAATTTCAAGAGAGTAATCAGCATTTTAATGACAATGAGTACTACCGATAATTTTTAGCCATTGATCAGCACTTTCGAAATTTCTTTAAAAATCGCAGACAAATAAGCATTTCATTGAAATGCAAATAGAACTTAAACCACCAACCTATCGCATAGTATATATTCCTGTGGGGAAATTATCAGCCACCATTCTTAGAAGAATAATCATCACCAATGGTATCAGGAATGCCTATTCTATGTTTTCGTTCCCGCTCAGCTCAGGGATCCATGATGAACATTCCGGACCTCAATTACCTGAGTTCACACTTTATACAGTATAGACCCAGAAGCCTTTACATCAGAAAAAAGCAAATATTATTCTCTATTAATTCTAACTGTTTCATCATCAAATGCTTAACCCAATTTACTTCACCACAAGCGTAAAGTCTGAATAGCATAACACACAAACGCCTAAGTTTCACCAGATCCAAGAGAACACAAAAAACAGCCGTTCCTTGCCTTCATCACGCAAGAAAAACTTGCTCTGCCCACAGCGTCCGACACATTTGACCTAGGTCCACTTAAAGATATATTGGTACGTTACCCACAGCACAGCCGCAGCGCTTCTCCGGGCCCACCGAGGCGGTGGTCCACAACTCACCTGTAAGAACCCACACATGATACGTAAGTTTAGCACGAAACTTTGCTCGGGGCCTGCACCAACTTAGGGTACCCGAGCAACTTTAGCCGCACGATGCTTGCGAGGCAGGACTGTGAATGGATGATAAATCATTCAGCTAGTCTGGGCATAACACAAAAGCTGCACTTCTCGACTTCTCAGAATGAAAAAACAGATAGTTTCTGAGGAGGTCAACGGTATATCTGGCAAAGTTGTGAACAATAACTGAAAATAAAAATTATTTGCACGCTTAGATTGCAAAGTACCAACAAATTATTGCGTGATGCAAGTTACAGTACTCCCATGAGCTACAGCAACATCTTCACTTAAGGTATCTACTTGATGATATCTTATAAACGTTTTTTGTGTTGCAGTTTTCTTCGCGAAATGTGTTTCACGTCACATGTGGTCTACAGCATCCTGCACAATGGGAAAACGAGCTCGTAAAAAACAAATCTACAGAAACTAGAGTCAAATTATTGCATTTATTGTAGAAGGGGCGTGGAAGATAGAGAGTCTCTATCAAATGTGTGAATTCTAAGAGACGATTCTTTGTACAAGAAGAAGCATTAAGAAAATGAATATTTGAACTGGACGTACAATACATGAGGCAAGGTACATTACTGTAAGATCGGAAGAGTAGTTAGCGAGTTTTTCCATCTGAGTATTGAAAAAATAAGTTAAAGTTTGATAGCATTGGCCGCTTAGGGAGCCCCAACTAGGACATTAAAGACTTACTTGATATGAAACCCAGAAGCATAAAACCTTCTTGTAACACAGACTCTCGATCAGGTCCCTTAAGCCAGTCTCCCTCGTCACACGAGAGGAAATCTGAGAAAGGTGAGGAGGAGGACGATCGAGAAGGAGCAGCAGGGGTGGAAGGAGGAGGAGGAGGAGGAGGAGGAGGAGAGGAGGAGGAAGAGAGGAGGAGAGGAGGAGAGGAGAAGGAGCGAGCTGGGATTTTAAGCCCCTTGACTGCTAAGTCGAAACAAGAAGAGCAGGCGGTAACAAGCATTAGGGATTCTCCAATGAGTAACGATGGATTAGCTTTGAAACTCAGTCTCAGAGAGGACACACACAAGCCCGCGCTACTGCACCTCAGAAACAAAGGAGCCCTTCTTGTTCCCACAAGTCTCTCAGCCAAAGTCTTAGCTCGTGTAGCCGTGAAGAACTTTGTAGAGCCCCAGGAAATTTTTTATATTCATTCAAAAAAATTTCCTGATCGTTTCCTAATTACTGAAATTACTAAATTTAATTTGCTTTACAGATGGTAAATGCAAGAAATATTTTGCAATTTCATTGAAAAATTTACTTTTAGCTGTTCGAAATTAAGATGAAAATTGGATCAGATTTTCTTTTGAGATTCAGTAACCAAGTTTCGTTTTAAATCACTATACCATTAAATGTAGGTGAAAATAACTCTGTCATTATAACAAACAATAACAAAGTTGCTTTCCCACAAAAAAGTTTTCACGGGACGAGACTCGCTACACTCGGCGGTGAAGAACAAGAACGTAAGCTATGGTGCACCACACTTCCTTAAAACACCTGATTTAATATGCACTGATGGAAATGACTGCAGTATATCGTAGCCTATTTGTATCGTAAGTACGAACATCAATAGAATAAATTGATATAAATTCAGGGTTTAATCATAAGCCTCCCTAACAAAATTTAGTCACCTGCTACTAACATGGTGTATAATCTGCATGAGTGCAAATAATAGCGGCAATTCGGTGCTGCCTTGAATCTACAAGTATTTTAATGTACACCTGGTTGAGTTTAAACCAATCGTACATTAATTGATCTCGTAGAGCGGCCACAGTACGTGGACGATCTTCTCGACGTCTAACTTGTCTTTCTCGACGGTCGTACACATTTTTGGTTGGGTTCATGTCTTGGGACTTGGCTTGTCAAGCTAAATACCTGACATATATCGAACGACTTTCATGCCAATTAATGAAAGATTTATCCCTGTGGATCCAGTAATTATCATTCTCGAAATGAGCTCGAATAACAATACGTGACTAATTTCTTGTCCGCGAGCTTATGATCGGCACAGTTACGGAGAACTCTCGCATAATTCTGCATGATACGGTGTAATACAGTTCAATGAAGACAACAAAGACATACACTACTAACGCTCTGCTTAATATAAATACTCTAGCAAGCTCTTATCACATGAAAAGTCAAATCCAATGCGGAGTGAAAGTGAAATTAAAGATAAAAAATGTTTATCGGACAATGAAGGTTCAGGCTACAAAGAGCTGACGGTTGTTAACGTTACGAACGTTATTTCAGTTGTCTTTGTTTAGGGAATCCTACGGCAGCAATGTTTCATAGTGGGCTGAAGGACGAGAGTGCTTTTCTGGAGTAAAATTGACTCGAATGTCGTATACAGCATTTTACTTCTTCTAACAACTACAAAAGCAGGATGTAGTTATGAAGAATTGTAATACTACGAAGACCACTTGAAATAAAATTGATTTCCTTATAGGTAGATTAACGGAAGTAAATAATAAAGGTTTAATCTATTATACAATGTACTCCAACAAATGCTTTACAAAAAGAATTGAACGATATAATATCAATATAATTGCGGTCAAATTCCTTTCCAGATAATTTAAAAGAAACGCCATGTCAAATACAGTTGCAGTAGTAGTAGTATTCTTAGTAGTACTACAGAATAGAGTACTTCAGTGACTCGTACTAGGTTGCGAAAGTGAAGAGACCATTTAGTGTGGACTAGGCAGAACCTGGAACCAATGCACAGGGTCCGAACCTTGTGCAGGGTCCCCTAAGCTTAGAGACAGCAAGTTGAGAAAGAAGAGGGAGAAAAGACAGAGCAAAGATAGCGAAGGTGTGGGAATTGAAAAAAGTAGTCTAGTCATAAATGATTTAGAAGTTCCGGAGGCTTGTTTACAGCTGAGTAACCTAACAGTGTCCCTCTGGGTACGCCTGTCTACATAACAAACGATAAACAATCTAACCAGCCTTACCTTGTGACTATCCTATGCCTCTTGAGGCGCATATAAAATAAAATCCAGTAAGCATATTTCTTGGTCTGAAGGATGAACAACTTTTTTTTAATTGACTCTCAATATAACTGCACTAGAGGAATTATGGCATTAACAATTGCATTACCGACGATATTTCAAGCAGCCTACGTTGCAGAAGTCACGAGAATACTACCACTCGTAGGGCCCTACACGATCACAGGCCAGTCCGACATCCCAGCCGCACTCCAAGCGTAAAAGAAAAACGATCACAGGGAAATAGGATTTCTGGAAAATAGGCAAACGCCACGAATCATAATTCTTGAGGCAGTAGCCCATGCGAGGCAATTTTAAGAGTTTATGGCTGCAGTGACTCTGGAGGCACTAATGGGATCTTGAATTGCAACTTACGCAAGTCTCAGGGCTGAGCGCTCACCCTTAAATGGCTCTCCTTGACTCTTTTATGGTTAGCAAGTCTATAAAAGCTCCCCACAGTAACCGAGACAAAAGATTTTGGTGTCACTGATTTTTAACTCAAGTCTGAAACGGGCTTAGCGGCTTGCTGACTCCGTTGGTAGTTGAGGGCAAGATTAAACTGCCTTTTTCATGTCAGAATATTCATGACTTCGTCCCCCTGTGCAGGGGAGTTCTTGACAAGTGAAAACCTGCCTTTATATGCAAACGAAGATTAAATATACTCCTACCATTACGGCATCCTCTGGTAATCATAAAGGCCAGGAAAAGAGACGATACGTACGATTGAAATACTAAACCTCAGCGTCCGCATCATGAAAGAAAGCGACACAAAGGTCGTATAAACTTTGAACACGGAGCAACGCCAAAAATTGTGGTTGTGTTGTGCTATAATGATGACTCTGGTGGAAACAAACAGTGAGAGATCAGTAAAAGTTCCGCCCACGAAAGGAAGGTCAAGGGTTCAAGGGCCTCTGAATTGAACGGGAAGGCTTATCAAAGAAGCAAAACGCTCAGTGAATGAAATGATGAATTTAGAAGGAGCGCAAGAGTAGCTGTGCCTGAGAGTGCGCCTTGGTGATTTGCAACGGGGTTTATAACAATGGTGGCAAACGACTGATTAGGGCGAAGGCGGCATTTGAAGCGAATTGTTGTCATTTGATCATGTGTATTGACAAGGAACTCCGAAAAAGGGCAATGAAATGAGCAGTGAAGTGCAAACCTGAAATGACTTGTTTAAAAACAAAAAGCAGGAGAAATTTTAAACGAAAGCTAATTTGAATGAGAATATAAGAAGCACTTCAAAGAGATTTGTGACGAAAGATATTTGGTCGGTTGAAATATAGGGATATATACTTATTTTTTAAGATGTTCTTGATTTAAAATGCATGATGAACTTCAAGATCAAGTAAAGTAAGTGTACAAGATAATCTAAAACGAAAAACCTTCCTTCGATTTTAATGATGCAATGCAACAGAGGGATGAAGCAGAGCGCAAGAGCCGCAGCTTGTTCTCATTGAGCTTTTGTTCAACAAGAAAAACTAGTGAAGCGCCAGCAGCACTAGACCGTGCTGACATTTACGGATAACTCCCGTATAACATACGCTATTTTTTTGTTGATACAGCGAACTGTACGTATGTAACCGCATTACTCTTCTTGTAAAGGTTGAACGCATTGCATGGTACACGCATTGAAATCTTCACCGAGTTATTTATGTGGTGTTAAGTATGAGAATAATCACTCAAAACACCAGAATAGAACAAAGTAATCCTATCCAGATACTCTAGCGAACGAAATTCGAGGCTTAAATGAAAAAAGTTCACAGTGCAGCTCAAGTGATAATTAGAAGTTACGCAGTGGAAAGCTGAACATTTTTGTACCCTTCGCAGGATTTTAACTTCAAAGTCTTAGGATAGAAGTAAAAAATATGAGCGTTTCCGCATGCATTTCTAAAGTTTAGTCTAACAACTGCAGTAAACTTGAGTTTTAACCCTCTTTGGCCTGGGCCTCTTGGAAAAGTTAATTGGAGATTAAGCAAAGAAATATACTTCCTCTGACGATTGATGGAGAGCGTGAGAGGAAGTAAAGATGAAGCTGCATGCTTTTATGTGGCGCGCTCCTCTGCTTTACGAGCCTGAAACCTTGACACGAGTTAACTCGTCCTTCCTTGACCGCTCCCTGTACGAACCGACCATTTCCGATTAAACTCAAACATCGCTTACGCATAAAGTCGTCTCAAAATTGTGCGTTGTCAGTTGAAACCTTGCCGAGGGAAGGGCTAAAGAAAACATGTGAGCTAAGGGACCGGAAGACGGCTCGAAAACTTTGTGCAGTACTTTTCTGCTAATGAAATATTTATTGATTCACGTACAGGGATTCCACAGTTTTTGCACCAATTGACGAGAGATAGTTTTATTTGAGTGTAAGAAGTGAATGCCAACGATTCCTTTGTCTCGATTGCGTGCCAAAATTGTGTTGCATTTGAGTGCATCGTGAGCACAATTTTGGGACTGTGGAGGTGCTCTGTCACGCTCAAATAAACCTGTTCTATCCCCGACTGCTTTCATCACAACTTACATTTGGAGGCGAAAAGTAAATTATGAAGTATAGCGCATGGTCGTTCGTGGAATCTAAATGATATACTCAGCGCTCGAATGATACTTTTTTGAAGCTGTCGATCATTGCCCAGGTATTACAATCTATGCTCAATTCCTCGGAAGCCCCTGCTCAGTATTTCTAGCTAAAAAACATGAGCCGCGATCTGGATAAACGAGGAGGACCACTTCACATTTTTACAAACTATAGTATTAATGTGAGCCTCCAAATGGGGTTTTGCCCCACATGTACACATGCATCCTTCCTTAATTACTGGAAGATGAGCATACATTTCAGTCACATCGGGGCTCCAGCTGAACGAGGACGATCATCATACCATCTTAGCACAAACATTTTTGGAGTAAAATTAAGCAAACACACGAGCGATGTAGAGCCATGAGTGTGAGCAGCATCTGCAGGAGGCAACGCAAGGTAAAATGACGATCCAGCCATTAGGCTGTAGCAACTGCACCACTGCCTGCAACTGCACCACTGCCTGCAACTGCACCACTGCCTGCAACTGCATCACTGCCTGCAACTGCCTGCGAGTGCGTGCTATCGCGAGTTGTGTCCGGGAACAAAGGGACTCGCATTCTGCTCTTCTAGAAATAATACTAAGCAAATTATATCGGCCGATAATAATTATGACGGGCCATGTATTCGCCGGTGCAACTATTGCGGACTGAACTTCAATGCAATTAATTATTGGTCAGGAAATTAAGGCAACAAATACTGATTACATTTACGATTTAAATTTACCGTTGTTCAGACAGTATGCAAAATAATCACGAGCCAACCCACGGAGGATCCTACACAAAACAGTTTATTCGCATAGCTTAAAAATCAACCAATAGCATACACAGCTCTACCGAATTTTTTTTGATTTCATAAATTTCATCAAATCGTTAATCACCAGAGCTCTATCATGAAAATGTAAAGTATCCCATACACGTAAGGCAAAAGTTTTCGTCAAATTCAAAATTTGCAATAAAATAAACTACGTTCGTATGGTGGTTATGTGAATTAGAGTGCAGTGTAACGCAAACTGAAGGTTTTTGTTCCTTAGGTAAGAAAATAGAGCAAGTTTTAGTAGCACCACATTTATGGGACCCTAGCAGGTAATGGAGTGAAGCCGACCTGTCCATCTTGAGCCCCTTGACATGGGCGCAGGCCTCCAAGACAACAAGAGCAGCGACGACCCCAGCGTCCAGCCCCACCTCGCAATCCTCAAGTCCACACGAGAGGGCCTCGTCAGCGGATGACCTCCCATCACTCCCACAATGGACACATCAACAGGCATCTCTTGCTCCTCGAAAGCGGGGACTTTATGAGCGCCTGGTCTCCATTTGATGACACGGCAGTCTTCATGTGGCCACAGTCAGATGCGACCATCGTGGATAAAATGACGACAGCGAGGACGCACCTCAAAACTTACACGCTTGGATCATGATAGCATTGCCCGTCAACATGTCGCCCGGTTGTCCACACGCTGAGTTCGTACAAAGACCGTTGCGTTGGACATAGTGGGAAGCTTGTGGGTATTGCATAGCTAAAGAAAGCTCGTGTACCGAAAGACTTGCTCGATTACATCACTATGAAAATTTCAGATGAACTCGAGTTCGGCAATCGAGCCTTGACGTTGCGTTGTAGGTAAGTGCTGTTGTTGAAAAATGTTGCGGAGGAGCTGTTCACCGTAATTAACATGAGAGCAAATTTTCCAGCAAACTGCTCGAAACGAGCATTTATTGTCTCGTACGAAACAGAGGTGAGACAAAACCTCGCGCCGCTGCAACATTTGTTCGAGACAGCTCATTCTTCACCTACGCGCTATGAATAAGTTCGAGGACAGGAAATTCTTTGTGTGTCACTGTTATAAAACAACTAGAACTAATCTACCTTGCACACAATCTTAGCCAGAATAGCGACTAGTTTCTAATAAATTTCATAAATTTCTGCATTGCCTTTTGTTGCCCTCAATTTCGACGATCCTCACGGCAAAAGTCAAAGCCTAATTGAAGCAGCGTAATAAAATGTAAGAATGAACGTCTAACAAATTATACTCCACCTCATATTTTTAATATGTACTAATCGGCACTAGCAGAAAGTTATACTGTTATTCAAAACGAAGTTTGACACCGTTCTCCTTATTGTTTATTTCATTTGATTATGCCGTCTTTAGATTACGATGAGTAAGGGCATACAAAACAGACTCACCGATTGTTCATCGGATTTTGAAATGAATTTTTATTCGATTCCGAGTCAAGTCATTACTTTTTTTAATGTTCATCTATTTCTCTAGAAGCTTCATTGCACTCAATCACAGAAGCTCATCGAGCAATTCATGTCGTCGAAAATACCATCTAGTACTTTCTATCGTAACTTATCACACATGACACAATGCTAATAAATACGTGCAAATCAAGCAGTACGAATAATGAACTATAATGCAGAATAATGCAGTTGCAGCTCTGTGTGTCTGTACGGCAAGCGAGCAACGACTTCCCTCCGCTACATTCTTGTTCACGGCATTGATGGCGTTTAGGCATCAGGTATAATTTTGGGACCCAAAAAAAATAAATTCAAGTAAAAATTCATTTGAGCTCAGTAAAAATTATTTAAGAGAGAAAGAATCGAGTTCAGAAAAACTCCAATAATGGGAAATCAATATAATGCAAAGTACAAAACATTATTATCCAGGGCTCCGAATCGAGGAAGTGCAAAGGCTGCAGGACGCGTAACAGACATAGTCTGGAAATCTAGCTCTAGTTGAGGACTGTGTGACCGGCGGCGATAAATTGCCTCTCCGTTGGGGCACTGGGTCTGGTAAATACCAGTTTTCAGCGCAATATCCCACAATTTTTTGGGCTAATTTAACCAATGAGTTACTTTAAAATTACTTTGACGGGCTTAAATTCATCTTTCATCCACTGGTAACGAACGTGACGCATAAATCACCTGTTACAGTTTACCCATTCATGTTCTTTCGTTCAAAAAATTTATTGCAATAATTAACAATAAAAAAGATTAGTTTACTGTAAGAAATAAATTCAGATCGTCCAGGGCTATGCTTGAATTTATCTTGTACAGTGACTGACAGCAAATGATTGAATTATAGAGCATAAAATTGTATACACTTATCATCAGCTTCGGTTTTCACTCCCAGCACGATCCTAGCGCTTGCATTATAACAAGAAACAGAGGAATAAACGCTCGCATAATCATAAAAAATATCTGCCATGAAGTAAACTGAATATTGGCACATCAGCTGCCTCATGCGCACCTCAACGTTGGAGAAACGAGCATCGAGACAACACCTCCAGGAGTGGCATTTCATTGGTGAATTTCAAATGAGAAGTACAGTATATGGCTTCGTTAGCCCAAATGTTCTAGATTCAAATGCAGAAATGGACTAGCGGAAAATTATGGCCTCAATATGAGAACAATTAAAATTTGTCAATAGAAATTTCTAAAAAAAGTAAAAAGTCATCGACTTGATTCTGTGGTAAGCAAACACATAATAAATTCAACCCGTCAAACAATTAAGACGACTGATTTGTGAACTATTCACGAGACTTGGAACATCTCTCTAACTTCTTATGGTGCAAAATGAACTCTTTTCATGGTGTTAGCAAAATACAAGAAAAACATTTTTAACATGCTGACAGTGGAACTCGAGTTTTACCTGGGATTATTGTGCGTATCTTCGACGTCAACTGAGAGTTTTGTGGGTCTGGAGCTCACCTGTTCTCAGTGACGTCACGCGCCATGGCTAACTTAATATTGCAGCAGGACTTGAAGCGAAGAATAATCATCAAATAAAATAAAAAATCTAACTACAATGATAATCAACAATCAATGTGAATTCGGAATGGACATGTTTAAAATGAAGGATCATTGAAATAATGAAATGAAATCTCATCTGCTTCTATAATTTCGACTATACTCAGTGCTGCTGTTCATCAATTAATTTTCTTTGGTTTGAGATGAAGAGTGTGAGTGTAATTCACCGACAATCCGGTCATATTTTAACGACAATTAACTGCGATATGGGACAGGCTCATGTTAAAGAATATCGATAACACCAATATCGCTACCAATATCGTTATGGAATAAAAAATTTAACTGGCCTTTCCCGAGGCCATTAAATGATCAGTTCAAGCGAATATACCTCATCCATCTTCATCACGAGCTTACATTTGCCTTTTTGTCCAGCTTCTCTCGAGTACAATTGACTTTCTTATTCGAGGAGAAGTTCCCGCCAAAAAATTCCCCTAATACCTGACTCTCCGATTTCAGTCAAAGCAGTGCGGGGTATTACTAGAAAGTATAACTCAGAGAGTAAACTTGATACCGACTGAGCTTCTGGCGAATAGTAGAAGTAGTAGTAGTAGTAGTAGTATTAGTAGTAGTAGTAGTAGTAGTAGTAGTGAAGTATTAGTAATAAGACATTAGAAATATTTTAAAGTTACAAGAATGGTATGAGATAGTATTTGAGCAAAGGACTACACATACGCTACATATTTGATCATATATCCTCTTAGGTCTATGTACACAGATTTACTCATATTCTTTCAATACATCGAGAGCAGGTAGGCCGCAAAATTAATCTTAAATGATTTAAATGAGGCATTTTGTTGTAGATTTGGAGGAATGGAATTCCAAAATTTAGTGCCTGCAAAGAGAATGCTATGGTAGTATTTGGTGCGTGAGTAATAAGGAAGTACTAATTTATTACAATTTTTAGGAGAACAGGGAATCTATATACAGGTGTGTTCCCACACAAGATCCCCTTTCACATCGAAACAACAAGTTAAGAAGAAAAAATAGAAAGGACAAAGAATCATCAGTGAAGAAGATATGAAAATTGAACGATGCAAATTGGGCAAGAATGATAGAAGTCCCAATGACGAATCTAAAATCTGGTGAATAATAACTCCGATGGCGAATTACTTGTTCGATTTAATTTTTGTAGGAAATACGTGAGATTACAAGCACTGTACATGGCAACGCTAATTTATGTAAGGGTCCGATATCGCAAGCTGGTTTTGCTGAGTTAAAGTTGTGTTCGAAATACGCATCACGCGGGAGGGAAAGATTTAATAAAAGGTCATTTCCAAACCATGAATAAATTATCCAGAATGTTGATCACGCAAACCCTGCAACAAAGAGGTTTTAACTTCTACAAACTATCCTTTAAACTCGGATGGGTGGCTTAAACTTCAAATGAATTCTTGAAATTGGAAAGCATGCTTCATATTTATTTTAAAACTCGTTTTTTAAGCCGTGACATTTATGAGAGTGCTTATTTTTTTTAAAGTTCAATAAACTGCGAAGATTTTTTTATACCGTAAAATGGTACGGTGATTGTGACGAGAAAATATCGATTAAAACAGTTCACTTCCTTATAACGAGAAAACCTAAAATTGTTTCAAAACCTTTTTTAAATTCAAAGTCGGTTCACTCAACGGTGTTGAAAAGGTGAAGCTGCTCAAAATGCACACTTCCAAACTTTCGTCCAGAAGAAAAATTCCGAAATTTTCCAAAGCCAAACTTCGGAGATAAACATTACGTTGAATAATGCAATAGGAAGTCTCTAACACGACCAGCTAGCCGAGCGTGAGTTATTAAACTAGAATTATTGCACATTAGGGCCGTCAATAGCGAGCGCAAAATCCAGGACTCATAATGAGGCTTCTTCGGCCACCTTTTTTTTAAAGGAATAGCCTGAAAATACGCTACGCCCCTCGTTTTAACAACCCAACGGAGTTTTTGACTCAATTATCAAAAGATTTGTTTGTGTATAATTTCTCCAAGAAAACTTCAAACCAGTGTTGTTGCACCAAACACTCGGAAACATCTTCAGTCTCTGAGTATCATGGACAAGCCACCAATTTTATCCTCTTTTTAACGTAACTTAATGTTCGCAAAGATGTAAGCGATTTCAAAAGCCAAATTCTCTGTATATGAATCACCACATAATCATAAAATCAGAGCAGCTAGGGTAGCATAAGCTACATGCATTAGAGATGCGCGCTGAAATACCATGTGCTAAATTCTTCACCAATGTGGGCTGCTTCTTTTTACGAAAGGACGGGTCACATTCGAAGGGCGTCGTATTACAAGCCCGATGGTGTCGTAATTATTCTTATTATAGACTTTAAAAGCCCATTATGCCTGTTTACGATCGCACGCAGTTGGACACCTCGTAACTAGCGCGTGGGGCTGATTTTGATGTTTTGCTTTGTTCACAGTCGTCGTGAATGGAATTGACCCTAAAATGATCGTCTCAAGCATGAGGGAGAGCGACACGACCACACACGCTGCGGATCCTGGTCAACTCTCGCTCTTTAATATTTTCTTATATAAAGACGAATTCAAACAAATTCGAAGGGTTGGAGTGTAAGCTTATGAAAACGAAAATGAACTTTGTTTGAGGATGATGAACAACACGCAAAATACCATCATAAAGTTTAAATTCAGGCATCTGATAAAGCTCAGCAGTTTTACTCTTACGTGGATCAATATAGTCGGAAAAAATTCTTCTATCACAGTTATTTTAAGCTATCTATTCACCAACCAATTCATTGAAAACATCAAAGTGTTCCTGATTTGATGTAGTGAGTATTTAGTCCTTCAAAACCAACTGTGGAGGTAAAAAGCACTGCATAATAATGGTGAGGGTGGCAAGAGGGGCCCTCACACTCGCACCAGTCAGAGCGTCTTCAGGTGGCGTGCGCCGTCATTGCAGCGGCCCTCAGAGGATGCTTCTCTCACCTCACAATAGGATTCCAAGCGACACGAAATTGGGGAGGACGGAAAGTTCATTGGCGGGGTTCGCTGTTCTCATTGGAATCAATGGTAAATTCACTAGGGAAATCTTTGACAGGATTTACCTATATGATAAATTTTCACTGGAATTGCGGTCATACTGCGTTCTGAATTGATTTAGACGGATTATCTGGTGAGTTTCTGTTTTAGACGTTAACAAACCTTACTAGCAAAGCTTTGTTTTAGATAAAATCTACTTTAAGTCAATATGAATACATAAAAATATTCTGACATAAACCTATTACTCTGGTCACAAAATTGAAAAATGGTTCAACACAAGAATAAAAAACTTAACAAGTGTACAATCTTAAATATCCAGTCTACTAGAATTCACAGTATAACTTAAATAAGCTTTAACAATACTTTTAAATAACAACGTCAAAACCAGCTTAACTTGACGAATGGTGTTACAAAAAACGAACACATAAGTTTTCACTGAATAACTTTTCTCGAAAGAAGTGTTAGAGGATATAATTCTAATCTATTCATTTTAGTGAACAAAATTAGTCAAAAGTTGTCCCAAGATCCTGAAGAATAAGTAAAATACCCGAGAAAAAACTTGCGTATGGTTGAACATTACATTTGCCCTAGTGAAGCTCGTCATTGATTGGTTAATCCGTACTAATGCATTGATTTTACTGAAAGTGCAATAAGCAATTGCGTGTCTTGACTACTTTATCCCCAAGTGAAATGAAGAGCGCTGCTCCAACGAAGTGCCCGGAGTCGAGCTCTGGCCCAGCGTCACGAACTGATGGGAGAGCTCGAGTTGGAGGCCGACCTACTCGCAGGGCGTGGCATAAATGAGTCACCACCCTTACAGCGCTCGTTACTCCTGCACTGAACATCGTGTAATGAGTTCCCAATGCTCATCATGAAAAAAACATTAGCATATTTACTTGTTGCGTAGCTTTTCAATGTTTAACACGTTCATTAATTGAACGATGCTTAATAAATACGTGGTGAACAACCATAATGTGGTAACATATTTCCCGCAACACCCCACGCATGGATTTTTCTGGGAAAGATAAGAATAATTTCCCTATTCTTGGAGGCCTCGTTGCCTCGGACGTGGACCATGTATTGCTGCAGGCGCGCTGTTGTCCGTCCGGCTGTTGTCCGTCCGGCTGTTGTCCGTCCGGCTGTTGTC
>VOMN01080945.1:0-11570 GCA_014899125.1 Orchestia grillus
TGGCGGTTTAGAGTTTAGGTTACAAGTAAGAACAAAATTGTTTTTCTCTCGAGTCTTTATATCTTAACGTCGTGCACTGTAGAATTTTTTGCACGATTCTGATGCGAGAAAATGTAAATATAAGCTAATGTGTAAGTACATAGAGAACGTGTTGGCTATGTGCTACTGATCTTTCTACGACCATCTTGCCTGTGGTGAGCGACTATTTTTGTACGATGCTGTTACTCTCTGTGTAAGTCTTGTGTACTCTGTGTGGCCAGGCCTGTGTGTGTGCGTACGTGCGTGCGCTGTGTTTACGTAGGCTTCGTAGCCAGGATACAGCGGTGAAGAGTCAGGGAATCTCCGAGTTTGAACTGTGATTTTGTACCCACGAACAGTCGTGTTTACCTTGTGGTAGCTATTCAGAAACTGCGATATTCGTGCTGAATATTCCGTTAACAATACTGAGCAGCGTGCTGTTAGTGCTGAACATTCAGACAACACTGCTGAGCAGCATGGAGTGGGGCACCGTTTGAATTCTCCGGACCACTCGACAAACAACTCTAGAGTTGTGCCGCGCGTCACTGGTGGCAGCGGTGGGATTTGCTGTGTGAACATCGCCCTTTGTAGTGACCGGTACCGTGGTGCTGCAGTCGTGGTACCGTGGTGCTGCAGTCGTTGTACCACGGTGCCGCAGTCGTGGTACCGTGGTGCCTCAGTCGTGGTACCGTGGTGCCGCAGTCGTGGTACCGTGGTGCCGCAGTCGTGGTACCGTGGTGCCGCAGTCGTGGTACCGTGGTGCTGCAGTCGTGGTACCGTGGTGCTGCAGTCGTGGTACCGTGGTGCTGCAGTCGTGGTACCGCGTGTCTGCAGTCGTGATACCGTGGTGCTGCAGTTGAGGCATCAAGTTTTTCAGCCTTCTTCTCACCCGAAATAGGGGGCGTATTGCAGTTGCAGAAACGCCTCCGAATGCCAAAAGTTTTTTTTAGTTTCATGTACAAAAAAGTATTTTGAAGGCTGCCATTTGCCGTCTTCGAGACGTTGATGCTCTTCTGTCGCCATTTTGTTTTTGCGGGCATTGTTGCTGCCACCATTTTGTTTTTGCGGGCATTGTTGTTGTCGCCATTTTGTCTGAATATTTGCATACCTTAACGCGTCTCTAGTTTTTGTTTCTGAAGTAAGACGGCCGTGCTTTTTGTTGCTGCTATCAGCTTCTTTTTGGTGACAGTGGCACTTATTATTATTGGCCGGTGTGTTACACGCGGCCATGGCAGGTGTGAACATTTCCTTAAATGTTTCCTGATGCGAACTTGGGGCCGTAGCTGAGGTGGTGCTAAAATTTCATGTTGCCGTATTTCTACAGCTGTGACCCTGAAGTAGTATATAATAAAATACAGACCTGCTCATCTGCCCCAAGCTGTCCTCAGGTCTGTGCGTATTTGCTGTTCCTTTTTGTTCCCGGTGGCCAGGAATATTTTTTAGGCGTTGGGGAGTGCGGGGCTCAGGGCTGCCAATACTACACTCAGTATTGCGTCCAATACTCAACCGGTGTTGTCCTCCTATACAACACCCCATAACTCCATACAATACCGAATTTCACTCATCGCCCAATACTCCATTTAGTATTCCACCCAATACTCCACTCAGCACTCCTTAATACTCCACCCAATATTCCACTCAATACTTCACTCAGTATTTCACCCAATACTTTGTTCATCCAATACTCCACCCAATACTCCACTTAATACTCCACCCAATACTCCGTTCAGTATTCCACCCAATTTTCAACCCGATACTTTGTTCATCCAATACTCCGCTCATCCAATGCCTCATTCTTCCTACACTCCACCCAATAGAGGCCGTCTCCGCTTTAATGTCGAATCCGCGTCTCACATTCACGGCAATTGTGCCTCGTTTCACGGCAGTGACTCGAATTAACGGCACAGGCCATTTTCCAATTTCAACTGACAATTTGTTACCTCTTCACCCACGGCCACGCTAACCTTGGTCCTAAGGGATCTGCCGAGTACAAACGGTCGACTGGTGTGCGCTGGGGATCTGGTCTGTCTTCTTCCTCTCTTTTTCTTCTTCTCTTTCTCTTCCATCATTTCTTCCTTTCCTCTTTTTCTTTCTCGCCTCTTTTTCTTCCTCTATTCTATCTTCCATTTTTTTCCCCTACATCCCCTTAATTCAAACAGACATCTGACAGGTGGACAGAAGGGAGACAATGAGTGGACGGTGCGTGTTTGTCATCCTTCTGTCTACCTCCTCCCCTCCGCCCTGCCCCTCTGTGATGTAGCCTCAAATGACCCTAGCGATTTAAGTCTTTTTCTGCTCCACGCCGTGTTAGTTTCGTCTGGTTTCTTCATCCATCGCATCTCTCACTTCACCTGCGAACTTTTGTGTTCTTGAGACGTCGAGTGAGGCAAGTGAAGGCGTCGCCGTGTGGCCTCCCGTGTGAGTTGGTGGACCGTGTACCCCCCAACGGCACTGCCCCAGCGGGGGGCAGGTAAATTGAGGTAAAAACAGGTAAAATTGAAGGGTATCAGACACTGAAGACGTAAGATGGCGTCACGATAGGCTGACCGTGAAGCTTCTTCAAGTCTCTCGGGAAACATCTACCGGACTCGCTAGTATTAAAAATGTTTATATTATTTTCGAGAGGATAACGATACTTTTTTGTTGTAGTACACTTCCTAGTTTTGCTTACAGTACGTGTATAATTTCTTGTGTATCCATGCTACCTCGCTGCCTTGTGTCATATAATTCCGGAAATGTTTTTTTCGGCGGCCACCGCGAACGTTAGGTTGTCGGTTTGTCTGCTTGCGAGTGTGCGTGTCTACCTGTAAGTGTGTCTTCTGTAAGTGTGTTATCTACACAAACTACGTGCTAGCTCCCATCGCGCTTTTGTGACACCTGGAGTTTAGACACACTCTGTCTAGCAGCAAAGTTTACGCGCCTTGTACATATGTTGTTCGTTTGGTCTGCCTGTGGTTGGTCGATGTAGTAGATGCACAAATTATGTAGCTGTTCGTTGTATTATGTTACGTGTTGCTTTCCTTTCTGCTCTTTGCATTTCCAAGCCAAAAGCCATGAAAAGGAAATCGTAGCATTCCTAGCATTTGTTTTAAGACTGCCCTCCCAGGACCTTCCCTACTACCAGCAGAGTCTATATTTCTACGCGTTTTCTTAATTGCTAAGGAAAATGTTTTGTAATTTGCCAATGGAAAAAGAATGGAATAAAGTGATTTGGAATATTGATGCTTTTAACACGACCTTGGGCTAGCCTCCTCGTTTCAAGTCGCATCGTCTCGCGTCATAATTTTAACACGTAGTACGCACTTCAGAACCCACCTCGCCAAATGTTGGTGCCCCCCAGAGCTAACACTAGACCAGACAACGGTCGCTTGCCATCGCGATCTGGTCTTGTCTGGACTGTTGTTGGAACAAATTATTCTTGAAACAGTTGGTGCCTGCCCTTCCTGTTGGAACATATTTTTCTTAAAAACGGTGCCTGCCATTCCTGTTGGAACACATTTTTCTTAAAAACGGTGCCTGCCATTCCTGTTGGAACATATTTTTCTTAAAAATGGTGCCTGCCCTTCCTGTTGCAACACATTTTTCTTAAAAACGGTGCCTGCCCTTCCTGTTAGAACATTTTTTTTTTTCTAAATCAGCTTATCGGTGCCCTTCCTCTTGGAAAATCTTGACATTGACTTATCCCGCGCTGTGTGTGCTTCGCTGAGGGCGTTTGATAGGACTGAGTCGTCTGTTTAGGCCATTGAGAGTTGTTGCCCATGGCATAAGTTTCGTTCAGTGTGCTTTTCACTAATTAATGCATTAACGAAGCCTTCAGTACACAAATTAAAATCACTCTTCAGACCTCTGAAATAGAGTTTAGCAAAAGCTACCTTCAGCTCTTATTCGTGTGAGAACGTGGTGGCGTTGTGGGTATCCTTCAATTTCTGAGACTTGAGTACAGGATTGAGCTTTTGGGAAATTTGCAATTTACACAAAAATTCTTCGACATGCTTTGCATGCGATCAGCATCTCACTGACCTACATGTATTGCTAGTGATTTTTATCTTTTCATAATCTTCCTTCTTAAGCTGCTGCTTTCATACTCTGAGAATCCTGTGTAGGAACTCACCTGTGCATAGATTCCATGTTTTCTGTTAAATGGCCCTATATCTTCGCTCCGTTTGGATCACATTTCATATGGATAGAGGGCTGTAAACTTACTAAGAACCCATTCCAATTTGTGAAACAAAGTTTAGTGCATCTTTTTATGAAGAGCCACTGCTTGCTTCCAGTTAAGTTTATTTTATATTCGGAGATTAGATAGAAAATAGATAACATTTTTGGAGATACCTCGACTGAGTTGTGTGCTGAGTGGGATGAAGCCTACCATGAGGGGATTCTGAGGGTCACGCTCACTCTACGAAGCTTCAGTGACAAGAGCCCTTCTAATGAGCGTGTATAAAGAATTAGAGTATAAATGATATGCATCAGCTTTTCGTGATGTTCATAATGTTCAGTTTTGCCTACCATATACATATAAGTGGGTCAAAATTACACATTGAATAACGTACATGTTATCACGCAATTTAGGACTTCTGGAGCTCCTGTGTTCGTGAGCAAAAAAAGGAAAAGAAAAACAATGCGAGACACAGGATCCAATTGGTGTGCCTTCGTTTTTTTTTAACTGTATTGAAAAACTCGTGTGCTCTCAACCAATAAACTTGGTAGGCATCAAAATCTACCAACTGCAGTTATTACAGATCTCAAGGCCCGATTTATCCACAGTGAGATACGTACAATTTTGGTCAATGCCGACAAACTTTCTCGCGGGTGCAAGGTAAACTTCATCGGTAGGTGTTCTTAGCCCGTAGCATGAAGTAAGAAGAATAAATAATACTTCTACAACTAAAGGGTTTTATATTAATGCATTCACACAGCTCGGGCATTGATAGAAGCACTCTGCTGTAAATATGTACAATCAAACAACCGGCCCAGCATCCCGCAAGTGCGGAGTGATGTAGCCCGGTGTTCCTCAGCTGTACACAGGTTTTGACCGATGGAGGCCAGATATCCTCTCCTTGAAAATTCGCCCTTGCCCTTTAAGTCACTTAAATTTTTAGTTATCGGTATTTTGTGAAACAGGTAAGAAAAATAACATCTTTATGTTCAAAATGATGTGCAGTTTTTGTTTTAAAAGAGCATTCCTGAAGGGAAAGTTGCTTTCATAGGCCGACTGCGTTTATTTCTTTAAAACGGTGCTGCTCAATTTTTAAGAATGACTATTTGAATCAACTTGAAAAGTCATTTGAGAAAGTAGTAATGTGTATTTGCACTGTATAACAAAGCAGGTTAAGTCTAAAAGTGCCTCGACTATAAAATGTTTTTTATTTATAGAAGATGTATCTTTTGGATAGTCTCGCTCAAGGTTGTACCAAAGATGGGTCACTTTTGACATCTTAGACCTCTCTTGATTTAGATTAATAGTTACTTTAATGTAGCTAACTGCGCACAATATGTTTTTACAGCCTTCATTTTGGTGTCAATGGATATTTCTGATCTTTTTTTTGATTAATTATTACATTAGGACTCTCCATCACTAAAACATATAAGATGTAAATTTTTCAGTGTATTTTTACCTAATTATTATGAATATGAACATAAAATCCAGTACAAATGAATATATTTTGAGATGGTTTTATAGCAGATTTTAACTTGCATGATTGCCTTGTTTAATTTAAATGTAAAAGAACCTTTTAATACCTAACTTAACTTAACCTAACCCAGCCTTAGTTAATCTAATTGACCTTTTTTCATCACTGTTTGGGAATGGAAAAAAACCCAATGTTGTCATAATTTATGTGCTGAAGATCTTCAAATAAAAATTAACCTTTTTTTCTAAGAAGCTTATTTTTAAAAGGTTGACTACAAGGAAAAATACTTTTGTTATTTTTACATTAGAACCCCAATATAGAAGTGATTTAGATGGATCTTTTCTGAAATATTTTGACTCATTTATCATGAATGTGAAACTTGACACAAGCTAATACATATTGAGATCATGATGATCTGATGGCAGCTTCTGTCTACTATGATTGTGTTTCTAAATTTTTTATGAAAAAATTTTTCCAACTCTAACTTAACCTAATCTTACCTTGATTAATCTAATTAACCTTTATTCCATACTGTTTGGAAATGTGAAAAATACTGAAGTGTTGCCTGAATTACTGTGTTAGAGGTCCTAAAGTGAAAATTAACCAATAGTATCAAACTGGTTTATATTATAAAATTTGATTCCTGCTCTTTTCCCACTTCCTTTTGGTTGTGTTATATTACGTTTGGTTAGAGTAAATTAGATTAGGTTTGGGTTATACTAGGTTATGGTAGGTTATACTAGGCAATATGTTGGGTTAGGTCAGAATAGGTTTGTTTAATGAATTTGACATAATATAAACTGCATACAAAGGGTAGCCATGACTTGAGAAAACATTGTCTAACTTCTGTAGAATTGATGTCAATATGTTGCATTTGTTTTGAATGGCTTGAGTGTCTATCCATATGAAGGCTGTACTGTGAAAGGAACACACTGTGCAGTTGGTTGCAGTAAAGTAGATATTACCCTAAATTTATATTAATAAGTAAGAATTTGGATCATTTAAAATATTAATATGATATACATGTATCTATCAGTTTGATTGATTTTTCAATGCAAGAATGTAATTTAAATTTTATATTTTTTATGTAGCCCTGAAGGGCTTCTTGAGATACAAGAAATTCATTTTTAAACTTAGATTTATATATCAGCTTGTATTCATGATAATTATTACCATATTATCCCCAAGTATTTCACATCAAACATAAAAAAAACTTATTTAAATTGCTGAAAATACCTAATTTTGTGATTCATCATCCACTTTGATTAAAATGCCCTAGTGGCCTACAGGAAATGTATCCATTCTGTGATTTTGAGTGCTATGTCCATCAGTGAGGGACCTGTGATTATTAAGAGACAACAAATATTTGATACCCAGTAAATTTGCGAAAGAAGCAGGCATGCTGGTGTAATATTGTGCATAAATTTGAGAGAGAAGCACAAAATAGCATTTGAATGTGAAAAATTAGAAGGTCTCTCTGTGCCTGAAATTCTTTTCAAAAAGAGCTATAAAATTATTATTTTGTTACAAAACAGAGATATCAATATTTTTATTTATTTTACATATAGTGTTTCTTACTTCTGTATAGTGCCATTTCCTAAAAAAGAGTGATAATTTTAGTAATTTGTTTGATAATCATTCTTAACTTTTTCAAAAACAATTTTGAATAAAATGGTTTCATATGAGTATGTCAATTTTGATATAGTAGATTTCATTAGTTGTCAGAGTTTAATTGTTATACTAAGCAGTCATGGCCAGCCTCTAGGCAAGCTGTGCTGGGTGCATGCCTTACTGTGCAGGCTGGCTGATGCACAGAGATATAATTTATGTTAAAGCACTTCCAGCTAATCAAACTAAAAAGCTCAACTCTCAGAGATTTTGGGTTTTTGATGGGCTACTTTACTGAGAATAGAAGAGATTCAAGGGCACCTAAGCATTTCTATGTAATCTTGGGCTTCATTTTAGTGGATTCTAAATTTTCCAATTAACATAACTGCATTTTGGTAAATTTCTTTCCATATTGGGATTATTTTTAAAGCAGATAGCTGTTAGCAATCACAAAGTCAAACATGGATCACATTGGTAGTGTGCCCATTGTACCGCAGGGCTTAGCTCTAAAATATTTTGGTACTTGCATGAGAAAATGGTCTAGTTGGTATTTCTCATTATAATTTAGGGGTTAACCCTTTTTTATCTAAATTATTTCTGCTATCTAACAAAAAATATATTTTTACAAGAATTTAATTGTACTTGTTTGTAAAAATACCAAATAAATCATCTCCCTCTATTAAAATACAATTGGAACTAAAGGAAGATATTCTTTACATGCTTTTAACTTGGATGAAATATATTACATACTCTTACTGTTTGATTTGGACCCACTTATATGAAGTGTATCATTTATGATGTGATAAGAGATAAAGGGTAATTTGAATTTCTAATAAGTTTTGACATTTACTAGCTGTAGGTTAATATAGTCCTATTGATATTAACCAAGTAAATACATTTTGAGTGCTTCGATTCCAGTTTCATGATTTATTTGTGAATAAATAAGGTGGTCAGTTTGACACAACTTAATCATAAGCTTTGTGCAATATTCTGAAAGGAATATAAGTAGAAATATTATATGAGCTGTTGGGTGTCAATTTTTGGGAGATTTTGTCAATGATTGTATGTAGCTCAAGTTAATTGTAGGAGATCTCTATAAGATATTTATACATCTACTTCTGTGTTCCTATCCTTAAATTCTGAAGTAAAGAAGTTTTGAATTTTTTTGCTCATTGGAGTTCCTCAACCAATTTGTATATATATTTGTTAAACTTTAAAACTGCTCAGCTGCCTAAAAGCTTCTATGCAGAAAATGTCTCTGAGGTAACAAGACCTTTACTACATATGCATAATGTAACAGCTTGGACAATTGTTGAGTACTGATATAATGTGCATGTTTATCATGACTAAAAAATAAATCATTCAATCAATACAAATATGTTGAGTCTATGATTTTGTAGCAATAGAGGCAATATTGATGACCACTGAGGGTATTTCTCATGCACAAGTCTAGTTTTGAGGTGTGAGAAAATTGTTTCACTTTGAAATCTGAATAAAATATGACTGCACTTAATATACCTGTTTAAATTAATCATCAAATGGTCCTTGAATAAAGCCTTGTCCTTATCAGTGCATCATTTGATCATCTAGTGAAGAATATTAGCTAGAACATTCCATGAGATAGCTGCTGCTGTTGTTTGAGTGCACCCATCATGTCTAGCCCCTGCAAACCAATAGTCTTCCAGTCTTGCTATAATTTTTAGGCCTATTAGGCCATATCTTGCCTGTATACAAGTTAATTTAAAATTTATACTAAGTGAAATTGGCTCAAACAATCATGAATATTGAATCCTAATTTATTTTTAAAAATATCCTGTTTTTATTATACATACTCATGTCTCACTTATCATAAGGTGCCTTCATGAGGGGGCATATGATAGGCAATAGGGTCAGGTTAGTTATGTTTGTCTACTGAATGCCATGGGGACTAGCATGCCCAAGACACTGATAGGTTGCCTCAGCTATGGATATGCTTTTGGGACTTCTGCCTATCATGTCCACTTAGCTGCTTTCAATCTTTACACTTTCTTCACTATCTCTTTTTTTATCTCTTCTTCCTTTTCATTCTTACCTTGCTTTTTCTGTGTGCAGGGGATCCTGTGTGGGAACACCTGTGTGTGGATTTTACATTTATTATAGTTCATACTAAATATATAATCCCTTCTTCTCTTTGTTCTCTTTGGATCTTATTTATATGGATAGGGAGCTTTAAAGTTAAACTAACTAATAATCTCATCTAATTTGAGGTGCCTTCAATCCAAGGTCTCATTTGTAACCTATGTTTATTATGTGTGTTGAGTTGATTGCTTGATATTTTTTAGATGCCATCCCTTGTATATTTGATGACAAATAAATACATAAAATACTTGGGTTACATTCTTGTGTTGAGGTTACTAAAGGGTCCTTCACATGATCATTCAGGGTCAGAAGACAGCAACTGAAGTTGCGAGTATTGCTTTCATATGTGCAAGCGTTTTGACGGATGTCCCTCGTGATGGTTCATGCCAGTCTGTCGTCAGTGTGCAACTACGCATTGTCAGGCCAGCTTCACCATTGCCAAACCTTGCTTCACCATTGCCAAACCTTGCTTCACCATTGCCAAAGCCTGCTTCACCATTGTCGTAGCCCAGAAGTAAAAACTTCGTTCAAGCAAATTAAATTTCATGGATTCAAAGTATGTACTAATATACATCAAAAAGTTGAGAGAGTTATTGTGTAAAAATATATTATATTTTTAAATTATATCCATGTAGACCTGTGCCAAATCAAATACACCTGCCATTTCCTCTCTCTCTCCAGATATTTTAAACTTTCTTGCTTCCTCAAGCACCTCCCCATTTGAAGTTACTGTCACCTTAGCTTTTCATTTCATGTACATCTCATCACTTTGCTTCTTCCATAATTCCTTTGAATCAAGTAATAAAGAAGTGTCTCCAAGAGCTGTCCCAGCTCATACAGACTTCCTTCCTTTTTTACCATGTCTTGCAAAGCCCAGCCTAGCACTTGCACATTCATTTGCCTCACATCATCTGTGTACCCATCAATCAACCAGGCAGCATAACACATTCGTAAAAAATGATTATACTGTGTTAAATTTTTCCTGCGATTAAATACTTATTCTCAGGGGGACAATGTTAGGTTACTTCAGCTTCAGCTAGTCCTCCTGGACTTATATTATTTGTGCCCACTTTGCTTCTTTCCATTTTCATGCCTTCTTCACTGATGATTCTATACCTTTTCTTCCTCAAACTTCTTATGTTGCTGTTTATATGTGCAGGGGATCTTGTGTGGGAAGACACGTACATAGATTCCCTATTCTCCTAAGTTGATACTTGATGGTTCCTTCTTTCTCAGTGCAAGATAGTCTGAGTTACTAAAGTGATGCTATTCTTACTACTACTTCTTGAATACTTGTTATATTTTGTTAGTAAATATGAATATTCCTCATTGATAAATATTCATATTTATTGATGTCAATAACTGAATGTTAATAAATATTAATATTCCTTATTGATGAATATTTATATTTAGTGATGTCAATAAGTGAATGTAAATAAATTTTTCTTTCAAATTCTATGTGTCATAAATAAAAACAGTGCACAGGAGCATCTCTTGCCAATATCCTTGCATAATGAGCTCAAAATCTGACCGGCTGTATCTGAAATACAGGTCCACGTCATCCGACCTTGGTCTTGTGGCATCACTCGAGAATGGAGCATTCGATGCCCATATTTGGGTGTCTTCCAACACTGTCTGATCGTGTGAAGGGCCCTTGAGAGAAATCTGATTGTAGTGAGTGTGCTAGTACAGTACACGGTTTGGACTGCAGGCCCATCTGTTGGCCTAGATAGGAATGGTAGTGTGTGATCTGGATCTTATGTATTTACCCTAAATGAATAATCAAATATTCAAAATAGCTAAGTGTAGTTTTGATTAATATTTACTTCATCTGTATACTACTGTGTTAAGCCAGTGAGTGTGATGTTCTCGAAATTTTCAGGATGCCAGCACTTCCCCAACAACACTCCTAGTTCATCACATTTCCTTCCCTAGTCTCCTTCTTGCCTCTTCTCACCATCACACCCAACAGCCTCCACATAGCAGCCACCACAGACTCTGCCCCTTCAACTTGTACTTGGAGAAGTCAAGTTTACAATTTCTGCACCCACCCTCATTTTACAAAGCTCTCTCCCACTTGATCCCTCTCCTCCCTCTTGATCCCTCTCCTCCCTCTTGGTCCCTCTCCTCCCTCTTGATCCCTCTTCTCCCTCTTGATCCCTCTCCTTCCTCTTGATCCCTCTCCTCCCTCTT
>VOMN01080948.1:0-13832 GCA_014899125.1 Orchestia grillus
GGCCCGCGGTGCTGTGGCCCGCGGTGCTGTGGCCCGCGGTGCTGTGGCCAACACAGTAATTTTTGTCTGTCAGTGCGTGTGTCGAAATAATTTCACAAGTTAAACATGGATGACCAAAACTTGCTAGATTTTTCATCCACATGTACTCTAACCTACGTACGAGGGGGTTCCAAAAAGTTCGTGGGAAAGATGATAGTAAGAAAAACCCATTTCAGGCACGAGCTTCGTTTTTCAACGTATGCATCTTCAAGGTCTACCACTTCTTCAAACGTTGGTTCCAGCCTTTAAGTGCATCTGTGTAGAACTGAGGGTCTTGTGATGTGAACCATATCAGAGCAGCTCTTTCTACGTCTTTAATTGATAGAAAACAACTCTTTCATTGATATTTACTGAAACAAAGCGGATGGCACCAAATCAGAGCTATAAGGTGGATCTCTTATAATTTCTCATTGAAATTTACGTAAAACAGCTCATGCTCGCCGAGCACCATGAGCGGGCGCATTCTTGTAGTGGAATAGGAGACGCGTTGATGCAGCTTTTCAGGGCATTTTCCCGCGCTTTTCTCGGTCAGTTCTCTCTAAATGTGTTCATAATCAGCAGATGTATTTGTCTCCTTTTTCTCGAAGAAGTCAATTAGCAAAATTTCCACTGCATCCCAGAAGACAGTGGCCGGGACGTTTCTTCTTGAACGTTCCGATTTTGTTTGACTGGGCCACTTCCACCTTCCGGTAGTCACTGATTTGATTGAGTTTTATCCTCGGGATCATACTGGTGGAGCCATGTTTCATCCTCTGTAAGTTCTTTGCACAAAAACTTCAGAGTCCTAATCTCGCTTGCTCAAAGTTTCAATGAAAATCTGCCATCGTTTACTGTTGATCTGAGCGCGACAGCCTGTAGGGACCAGCCTAGGGACCCTTCTTGACTTTCAACTGGCGGCGACGTGCTATTACGTGCATTTAAAGGTCCATGTTTGAATATGATACATGTTATTACACGGACGTTCAGGGGCAATGGGATCAAAATTCATCCAAATAATTTTTAGTTAAGGACTGCTTCCACGAACTTTCTGAAGCTTCCTCGTATACTGTCGACGGCTCGGTTTATTTGAATTAATTTTAAAAAGCAAACAACAGTTTAAAGAAGAAGCTTCGCTTTGCATCTGCGTGCACATCCAAGTGTGCAACCGACGCGGCCCATAGAAAGTAAAGGTTTCCCTTCGATTTTCATTTTCCTTGAAAATGAAACATTAAAACACTGATTTGCTTCCGGTCAGACGTGAAAATACTAAAGGTTAGGACAGCATGAGAAAGAGAATATTTAAAAATTCGTTGATACCTTTTCCCGCAGAATTTCGATGGTTCCCTCGAGCGCGAGGAGCGTCAATGCTTCTCCATCGCTTGGCTCGTGTTCATCCTGCAGCACGTGAACGACCAGCCGGTGCTGCAGTCGCTGCACGACGTGAACGCGGCTCTCGACTGCTGCATTGATGAGAGCACTCTACCGACGCGACCCATCGAGGAAGACGCTGAGGATGGGCACCCCAAGATGCCAGACGCTTCAATGCAAAGGCTTTCTATTGTATTTGCGACCACGATATTAATTTTAGAAAAGCTGAGTGACGCCAAGTACTTGCAAGAGTCGCAACTAGAGTTGAATGCCAGCCTGGGGGCCGTCTTGGAAAAGGTTTTTGTGCTTCTGGTAAACTCGCACCTCTGGCCAAGTGCATTACACATCAGGAAACGAAATCTGACATTCAGAGCTCAAGAATTCCTGACGAACCTGGTATTTTGTAGGAGAATTCAGTGTGAGATCGCTGCTTCGGGTCCCAATCTGTTGGATGACCCGATTTTGCCCCCTGACGAAAATTGCGACATCTGTGGAAGGTCTAAAGGGTTGCGATGGAGCCACCCAGTGCTTCTGCAGTGCCCCCACTCCTTCTGTACTGTATGCACGAAGAAACTTGCGGAACGAGTGTGAGTACTTCTGACGATCATTCCATTGTCTACCACTTATCTATTAAACGTGCCTCCCAACCNGATAAATCATAAATTGTTAAGATGCCATCTTATTTACGGCAACTCTGACATGGAATAATGCTATTTTCAGTATCACTGATACGGGCTGCCTCATCCGACAGTGTCACTATTAGTTTAGGAATCCAGACCTGGGAAGTTTCTCCTAATTAAAACCTTTAAAGCGTAACAGAGACTGACCAACCAACCAACTAAACGAGAAACAAAGTATTAGTATACAGGGTCTCCCCCAAAAAGTTTCCCGAACTTTGAATTGACGTAACTCGAAAACTTATAGATTACTCAGTTTTTAAAAAGCATCTTGTTAAGCAACTCCTTCAGTACATCTCTGTATAGTCTGTGTATTCCCTCGGATGGTACTAATATAGTAATTGTTAATAATGAAAGCTACTTAAATCATATATTTATGCAAGGGTATAAAATGATTTACAATCAACATCTAAATTTAAAATAGTTAATTCCGATTAAAATCGATAGATTATTCCGCGTGTTCAAAAAATAAAATTAATTCTATTTACAATTGATATCACAGAATATCGAGTAAAAATGTTCGCAAGTTTGGCTCTATTCACTAAGACCTTCCACATGCCCTCCATTTCTGTTATAGCAAAATTGAACCTTTGATCTCATTGCTGTTATGACGCGTTTGACCATCTCGGGGTTATTATTTTTGAGTAAATGGACTTCATGCGTGATCCTTTCTCTCGACTTCCTCTTCTTAAATTTTAATCAGGCTTTTTTAAACCGTGGACTGTAAATCCTTTTATACCCTTGCACAAATATGTTTTGGTAGCCTTCATTATTAACATTACTGCATGAATACCGTCCGAGGGATTACACTGAGACCATTAGGAGATGTAGGGAAAGAGTTGTTTAACAAGATGCTTTTTATAGACCTGAGTTATAAGTTATCGAGTTACATCAATTCAAAGTTCGGTCAACTTCTTTGTGAGCCATCCTGTATCCCACTATATAGTAATAGCCCAGTCTTGCTTGCTTGGTCTGTCCGTCCGTTTGTCGCGCTCTTAAGGATTTAGATAGGAGAAAGTTCTCAGGTTCGTATTTCTAACAATCAGAGAGACTGCCAGAGAAGGCAGTCCGTATCAGTGTTACTACAAATAACAATATTTCATGCCAGATTTACCGTGAATAGGAGGGCATCTGAAGAAATTATTAGTCCCGCCATTTTTGTCAGGGCGCGTCTACTCCTATAGAGTAGAATAGTTTCTTAGGTGATTAACAGCTTGCTTGGTTCGTCTCTGAGTTCTTCTTATCAGTATTTCATAGGAATATATTACTCTTATCTGCTATGTGGTGGTGTCGTAGATAAAATGCTGAATATAGTATCGTAAATGTAAGATAGAGGATTTGATTTGAGAGGATGCAAGATAAGTTTATGGTTAACATAGTTTGGGCATGAATAGTTGATTTTATAAGAAACTATTGATTTAATGAAAATATGAACTATGAGACAACGAAAATTTGACATTTTCAGTTATATAAGTAAGAGAAAGCTATGAGGGGAATTTGCGACCCATTTCATGTTTCAATGGGAAAATACCATTCATTTCAAGAATTTATCCTATAATAATTACCATCCATGTCTGTCAGTCGTTATAATTTTCTGCATTTAATAGGGTAAAATTCACTTTGTTTGGGGTTGTTAAGACCTATTCTATTGATAGAATTTTCTGAAACTTATCATCAATAGTTCACAGAAACTAGTTACTCCTGAGTAATCAAAAATACTATAATATGCATAGATGATAAGAGTTTTAAATCTGTAAATAGATAGCTATAATGCTGTCGGGTAATTTTTTGAGGCATTGCACTTTACTCGAACTGCTGGCGCACCAATGACGCATATGGTGCCGGCACTGACACCGACACAAGACATGCAGGGTGCCGGCCCTGACACCGACACAAGACATGCAGGGTGCCAGCCCTGACACCGACACAAGACATGCACGGTGCCGGCACAACGCATACAGGGTGCCGGATCGCAGGTTAAGGTGAACCAGCAGCAGCAACTGTTAGGCGGGCATGCGATGGCAAGGCTGTAATGGCACCACGCTCCGTTGCCGGGCAGGATTCGTTGAGTGCTTTTGTGGCCGCAATCAGCGAGTGCTTTCCCCGCACCGGCACTCGAAACGTGTCTCAAAAATCAAAGTTTCGTGGAAGAAGTAAGGGGGAAAATGATTCAAAAGAACGTATCAATCATTATACATAAAGAAGTTTGCCTATGATAAAATGAAAATATGATAAACTAAATTTTGAAATAGAAATTTTAAAACAACCTATCTTTTTGCAATGAAACATACAGATTTTCTTTGTAGTTTATAGGCAGAAATTGGCCCATTTTTATCAAGGGAAGAGTTCCTCGGTATTATGCAGCGACTTCATTCAATATTTAATTAGGACTCAAGTGGCTGATAATCATGATACGAGTTATTCACTATCTGCTCACGCACTTGTTCTTTCTTTGGCACTCAGAAGAAATCCAGGTATACCAATTTTCAAAGCTGTCTTATAATTATTTTTACCGTCAAGATCGTAGTTTTGGTAAGAAATTTTTTCTTAGAAAGGTATTATAAAATCAAATGTTCTTTCTGATTCTCGTACCAGCTACGTTCCACATACAGCCTCAGAGGAATATGTGAACTAATGAAAAAATTCTTAATAATTTAATGAGCTGTCTGATACTTGTTTCTATCGTCTTATACGATTGCATGAGGTTTCTAAGAAGATTTGTTCGGAAACAGCAGGAAAGGGCCTCCATTGACTCATCGCAGTAGTTCCATTCTTGATGCAACGGGATTTTGGTCAACAATTCGGGACACGCTGTGGCGGTCCCTATCCGCTTGAATTTTCTTGCGATCACAATTTTGCCTTGAAACGCTACATGTTACAGGTTTCTATTCTCGGTAGACCTATATAAAAGTGCGGGATAAAACAATAGCCCATCCCATTACTGCTTTCACTGGGTGTGCCTTAGTCCGACCAAATGTAATAGCCCCTTTTTGACGTTCCGAGACGTCTTGCTTTTGTCCCATCGTTGAGTAACTAAGAAACCAGTACATGCCTTGCCAGCTGTGAATGAAGACTGATGTCTGTTGAGTACTTCCATACAACCGAAAGATTTGAAAACCGTTTGAAAAACTGAGTAAATAATGAGCTTGAAAAGCAATAGGTGACCAATTTGTTTTCTTGGGAGCTCATGAAAAACCTTCTTTTTTGGGTTGATCATCAAGTTAAGGAGGAAAAGCTTCCTCCTAGAGCTTAGAATACGAATTTGAATTTAGTTTCAGTCGATTTGGTTGTTTTTAGGGGCCAAATAATTCGTCTCCTTGGATACCTGCCCATAAGTGCCTCCCTCAACCCTTTGGCCACCCCTGTCGAACGACCGCTCAACAGCCAACCAGATAAGCATCCAGCAAGTCTATCGAGCTGTGCGTGGAGCTCGTCAGAGAAAGTTACATAGCTCAAATTAACTCTCGTGTAATAATGTGCCTATTCAATCTCTTTCGCTCTTATTTGCTTCTCTCAATGGAGCCCCCTTCATGGGACTTCTCACTTTAGGGCTGGTATCGAGTATCTTACGTCTTGTGGTTTTACCAATTTTAGCGCACCAGCCGCTGGGAAAATATTTTGTATTGATAGAATGAAAAGTTCAGCAAGTTTCTAAGTTTATTTTACAAATATCCCTTGCAGATAACTTTCGTAAATGCGCTCTTTTTTTGTCTTTCTGTATGTTTTATCAGAGGACACAAATAAATGATTTGATGGTACGGTGATCACGAGTAACTTTTTGGATATTTCTAGTGTTGACGTACCTGTTCCAAACATGGATGTAATTTTAGCGCCATTTCTCTGGTACGACCAGATTTCTTGCCTGTTTTAGTACTGCTAGTGATTTTGCATAATCTAACGGAACGGTTGATGTACTAAAATTTCATGAGCTTTGAAGAGCATAACGATTAGGAGTATAGTTATTTCACTGAACATACATTATCGTCAAAATCGATTTCAATTTGCATACCTTCTTCGCTGTCTCGTCTATATCTATTGTCCTTTTTCTTCTTAACTTGGCGTTTCTATGCCCAGGGGATCCTGTGGGGGAATACACCTGTGCATGGAGTCCCTTTCCTTTGCATATAGTCCATACTAAATGGTCCCTTCTGTTCACTCTTTACATCACATTACCCTAGTGATCAGTTCCTATGTCGTACGGTTGACGGTTCAGAAGTCAGCAATAATCTAATATTTTAAATCGACTATAATCAATAATTTGGTCTCCTGGAGTAAGCCAGTGTTGCCTATTACTAGAAAGGGACGGTGGGCCTCAACGAACTGGTCGAATGTTAGGCACACCGGACCATGTCTTTTTGAACCTCGTATTTGTTTTGTTTCGTGTTTTCATTTTTTTAATTCTTTAATTTTGTGTGACTGTATTCTTATAGTATAACCCTATTTCATTGGGAATATTACTAAAAAACGTTTTCATTGCAGATTTTGTTGAAAATGGGCACATACTCGAAACGTTCGGACGAATTTTTTTACGATTTTGTGCTATCTCATTTCTAGTGAACCTGCTACGCAAAAACGAGTTCGTAGTGTGTATGTATAGATGCACACATCATTTTCTTCGAGATTTTACAGCACATTATTATTTCTCTGGAGATTGTTATGTTGAAAGGCTTCCCATTCCTGATTGGATTGACCCTCGGGCACCAGCGCAGCTACTTTATCGGGAATATTTTTCTGATCTTCACCCAGAACTTTCCCTAAGTTTCTCTCCCCTCGGAGGGTGCACTGATGAGGACTGCCCCCAGCGCAGCTTTGGGACGTAGGATTCCCGAGCTGTTCAAAGGGTCTAAACTGCGGGAAAAATTTACCAGGTTAACAGAAAATGAAACGAAAATTGAAATGAACTTTAGGCAAAATCGAAATATTGAAGGTGAAAATGAGCTTCAATCCTCTCAAGGGCATTGGAAATGCGGTAGGGTTGGCTAGTCGGGTTTGTCCTCACTATGCTATAGATACTGGCGAACCCCAGCGCGGTCCAGTGAGGTTATCTCAGCTATGGATAGGCTTTTGGCACTTCGAGCCCACTTAGCTTTATTCAGTTTTCATATCTTGTTCGCTATCTCTTTTTGTCTTTTTTCCTCTTCATTTTACTGATTCTTTGCGCAGGGAATCATGTGTCGGAACACACCTGTGCGTAAATTACACGCATTTCAGGGGGCTAGGAGGCTTGAACTAATGAAAAAACGCAAATAGTAACGAACTTAAAATTGAAACTCATGCAATGCCCTTTTTGGAAAAGGCAAGTATACAAAATAGCACCTGCGTTGAACACCGGAACGGGAAATCTGTACTTCTTGAGACCCTGTACTTCTTGAGACCAGTACATATATATATTTCTACTGAGCTGCTCGGGTAAGATCGCTGAGGTGTTGACTGCGGTGGTAAAATTTTGATTATAACAATGTTAATACTAACGGTAACGATAAAATTGACCACAATAGTAATGAGCAGAGTGTTAATTAACTCGTGCGTTGACGTTTCAGGGGGGTCTGTCCGACGTGCGGCGCACCGGTCATATTTTGGCTGACGCACAGACAGTTTATGGATATCAAGATGCAAACTGTTCATCACGTTAGAAAGCGGCTGCGTTCTGTTGCTGCGACGCCATCCAAGGTTAAAGTAAAGGTGGGAGAAATGGCAGCGCCTGCCGGAGGAGTGGAGGACGCTGCCGGAATAGTGGAGGACGCTGCCGGAATAGTGGAGGACGCTGCCGGAATAAGGGAGGAGCCTGCCGGAGGGGTGGAGGCGGCTGCCGGAATAGTGGAGGAGTCTGTCTAAACAGTAGCACACGCATGGAAACTCGCACCCTAAGAGTCACCCGTGTTCTTTCCACCGAATGAGTGGGAAGGTCAGCGACCTCCTTATCGGTGTGTGGAAGGTCAGCGACCTCCTTATCGGTGTGTGGAAGGTCAGCGACCTCCTTATCGGTGTGTGGAAGGTCAGCGACCTGCTTATCGGTGTGTGGAAGGTCAGTGACCTCCTTATCGGTATGTGGAAAGTCAGTGAGATCATTTCCCGGAGTTGTTTTGACCATGAAGACTACTTTAGCTGTTGTAGCTGGAGGTGGCAATTTCTCTTCTGTCAGAATGGGTGTTCGAAAAGTGACAATGTGTTTTTTTTGGCAAGCTAAAGTCTTGTTCTGAGGGGTGAAAGCAACGCGCTGGCCACACGGCACAGGAAGAAAACTCGAGGAACTCCTTACTAAAATGAGGGAAACGAGCACGGATCGTTGGAGGTAGGACTGTACCATGCGTGTTTGTTTTTAGTTGTCAGCATTCGGTCTAGTTATGGGCTGGTCTTCTTTTTCGGAGAAAGGAAGTATTAAGAACGGATAGGAAATAGTGCACACGAGTACGGTAAAAGAGCACAAAGATAACGGAAGAAGTGAAGTAAAGAAAAGTATGCGAAAAATGATACGGAAGATACGAGTGTTTTACGAGCTGCTCCAAATTATACCTCGCAGCTGTCATTTTGTTCGGAAGTGGACAAACGTGAGAGTTTAGGAGGAGGAAAGATAGAATTTTACAGTTTGCCTAACCTGCTCGAGTACCGTCCTTCGTTCTTGGAGTTTCGAGAGCTAGAGTCGAGTTAGGCGTAAGTTTCTAAGTTAACCAAGACAAACTTTATCACTTGAGCAGCTGTGTAACTTCTCGCCTCCTAAATAGTTTTAACAAACATTTTCTAAGTTTATTGACAGGGCGACGATGAAGTTAGACTGGATGGCAGTTACGGTAATTAGTTATTTTTGACGAATTAAATGCACTCCCAGAGGTTCTAGCGTCTGAAGCCTTTACGGTTACGTTCATTAAAATTTGACTTTCGATCTCGAGCGATCTTTTAATAATAAATATGAGTGCTGGTGCACTGTACTGACGCAAGAAAACTCATTAACCCAACGCTGAGTCAGCAACTCTCTCTGCTGTCTCCCGTTGTGGGAGTTTCTTAATGATGTATGGGGAACAATCGTTTTCTTCCTTTTTCTCTAATTTTTTCTGGGCAGAAGGCTGACTGGTGTTCTATGAAACCTGCATTGTGCATTAGGATCTTTGTCAGATTTTCTACCAACTTCTTTTTGTGATTTTCCATTTTGTGAAGAACCCTTCTGTCTTCATTGGATACCCTTGCCTTTATCCGACAATTCCGTCTCTGTCCAATGATCCATGTTTGTTTAATTTTTCTGTTTCTAGCTGATGGCAGCCAGTTTTTACCAGACGTTTCCTGTCTCGAAAGGATACTCCCTGTTTGAGTTAAAAGATTTTTGTCTCTACCTTATACACCGTTTTGAATCTCCCTGTCTGTATCTGATACCTTTTGTCACTATTTGACGTTCCCTGTCTGATACTCCAGGTACAGAGTTGGTGGTTAACATTTAAGCACTTTTGTAAAAGTATGTTTTTAAATTTTGATCGATTTCATCAGTGTTGTACACCGATGATGGAGGCTCTATGGATATTTGTTCTCATACTTGTGACTTGAATTACCTGTAATTCCAATATGCTCAATCAACCTTTTTCAAATAAATGTGTCGTGTAATGCATGCTTTTTGATTCGCTTGATTTTCATTTTTAGCCTCTGATGTATGGCCTCTGATGTATGGCCTCTGATGTATGGCCTCTGATGTATGGCCTCTGATGTATGGCCTCTGACGTTTGGCCTCTGACGTTTGGCCTCTGACGTTTGGCCTCTGACGTTTGGCCTCTGACGTTTGGCCTCTGACGTTTGGCCTCTGACGTTTGGCCTCTGACGTTTGGCCTCTGACGTTTGGCCTCTGACGTTTGGCCTCTGACGTTTGGCCTCTGACGTTTGGCCTCTGACGTTTGGCCTCTGACGTTTGGCCTCTGACGTTTGGCCTCTTAGTTAGCTGGATGCAATGAAAGGATAGGCTAAGAAGTGTGGCTGGGTGCAGGAGGCAGGAGCGGAGGGAGGGGCATCGAATGGTCGTGGTTGATGCTGCCCCGATGGTGAGGGCCATTTCCGCCACGTGCCCTCTAGGGCCATGGCTCTACTTGGGCACACTGGGCTGGGGGTTGGCAGTTAGGGAGGCGGGGTGGGGGGACACCACCACCAACGATATCGTGAGAGTAAGCCGATGAGATCTTCAGTGGTCTCATGACAAGCTCTCGCGGGTGTCTTCCATCACCGGCAGCCTGATGTCTGTCTTTTGCTGCTGTCTGAGCGAGGGGCTGAGAAGCTTTTTGTGAGTGGAGTCTTCAAGCGCTTCATTTTTTTTCATTTTTCTCCTCGGAACTGTAAGCCTTAGCTCCCAAAATTAGAGGAAATGATATGGATATTTGATTCGACTTCTGTTGACATGCGAAATATTTACGATTGACAAGTATGAATCGCACTTTCCCTCTAACATCAGTTGCAGTTTGAGTTTATTGACTTCTGGCACGTTTGACACGTTGGCTGAACACTTTGCCCCCGGAGTGGGTCATATATGGTACACGCGATTATCTAACCTAACCTAATGTAACCAAAGCACTACCATGTATAAATACAAATTTTCTAGTTTTCGTCAAATTTGTGTTCAATCGAATAAGCTAGTTCTGATTAGAAAGAAAAGAGTAACCAAATTTGTGAAACCTGTAGAGAACTTTACTTGTGGAGAATCGTAGTCAGAGTGTTAATTTTAGAATCGCGCGGTGCAAGATCAACTATGTTATGTATTCTAGGCACTAAACATTACATTAAGAGCTTAGCAACAGGCTCAAATCTTCTATAATTTCACAGATATAATAACGATAATAACGACAATATAATGAATAATTATAAAATTTCAAAAATCGAATAGTAAATATAACGATTGCAGCTTTTACAATTTCGAAGACTTTATCTCAAAAGCAGATGGTGCTAGCGTGATGAGGAAGGATGCGAAATTCAGTGTCGGTAGCCCTTCGAATTCCAGCCATAAATTCAATACTTCACTTAGCCCCTCGCACGGTAGGGGCGCGTAATTCGTTTTTTGTGAACTTGATTTTTCAATATTGCACGTGCTAGTAAATTCGTCAAATCTTTGATTAAAATGCGAGTTAATTCGTCCATGGTGACCCCTCTCTCTGCAGAATGACCATTCCTGAGTTGACTCGGGCGTCTCGAACAAGCGGTCTTCTCACAATAGATCGTTTCCACCAGCAAACTTACATGGGACGGGATTGATGGTTTGAGATGTCCCTTCGGGGAAATGCGCTAGAGGAGACTCTTCCAGCACATCTTGGAGGCTTAGCGACTCTTGGGGGATGCGCTAGAGGAGACTCTTCCAGCGCATCTTGGAGGCTTAGCGACTCTCGGGGAATGAGCTGAAGGGGACTCTTCCAGCACATCTTGGAGGCTTAGCGACTCTCGGGGAATGCGCTGAAGAGGACTCTTCCAGCACATCTTGGAGGCTTAGCGACTCTCGGGGGATAGCTAGAACTACCGAGCTGCTCACATTACCGTGGGTGAATGAAAAATTTACATTATAGCGTGAAAAAGAACCGGAATCGGAATATAGACTTTGAGCTGGAAGTGAGTCTCAATACTAGAATCAGATTGAAAAAAATCTTATTTTCAACGACATATGTATAATAATTCTCACAGACTGAGTTCAATTATTAGGTTCTTACAAAACCAATGGCCGATTCAAGTGTATCTTAGCGTAGCGTTCAGTATATTTCAGGTAAATTTTGACATACATGCTAATTCGTATGGGCTCTTTTAAGGATTTTTAACTTATGTCAGACGAAAAACATTCAAGTATATAAGTCATTAAAACTATAATAAATGACCCTTCACTTACTTTCCTGCACGAGCTCCGATTTAATTAAGGTCGGTGCCTCCCCGGCCGCAGCCATTGTAAGCAGTCTGGGGTGAGTGATCCATAAGAGATTGGTCGGGACAATACGAAGATGTTCCAGATCCTGATCAGAGCACTGAACATGAGTAGGATAGAGGACTGTCATGCAGTCTTGACAGTGGACAACTGTAAGCGATTGGTAACCAAAATCCCCGTGAAAGTATCAGGGAAACGGCTTTGATTTTCGGTGTCAGTACTGCGACAGTCTCACGTCGTTAGGAGATGACGCCTGTAGTGAATACACTCGACCACAGTCTCTATATTCTCCTGATACATTCTCTATATTCTCCACAATACACCACACTCGACCACATTCTCTATATTCTCCTGATTTTTCACTCGTAATTTTTTAAAGCACTTCATACTTCTAAATGGTAAAATTTTATAGTCCAAGCCAGAGGAAGCATCGGCTCTCAAAAATTTTGTTACACTTCAGCTGGTGAGTTTTATGACCGATGAATTTTTAATTTCGAGGATTGATAGCGAAGCTGCTGTAAACTCAGGTTCTTGATTAGCTTAAACATTTTTATTGCTCATTAATGCGTTAATCTTTTTATTCTGAAATCGACAGTATCCTACTTAATACTATTACAGTTGTTTGCTTAGTTGGTTTGACGGCTTTTCTGCTACGCTCTTTAGGATTTAAAAATAAAGTTCTCGTTTTTATATTCCTAAACTAATAGCAAGACTGTTAAATATGGCAGTTCGTATCAGTGATACTTAAATAATATTTCATGGCAGAGTTACCGTATATAAGAAGGCCTTTTGAAAATTTAACATCGTTTGTCCCGCCATTTTTGGAGGTGTGCGTCTACTTCTCTCTCCCACGTGCAAGATTCTGTCATTATCACTTTAATTTAGAATAAAACTGAATTTTGTGTCAACTATGAAAGTGATGTTTAAAAATCGAAACGTACAAATACCATTTTAGTGAGTTGTAAGCCTTATAAGCTTTTTAAATTGTAGATTTTGGGGCACAAGTAAAAATTTGCAATTCCTTACCGCGTTAACCTATGCAATTTAAAACAACAGAAATGTCAGGTGTGAGCTGAGAAGATTTCAGTGGCTGCTATTTCCAAGTCGATTTGTCACAAACGAAAGCTGAGTTGTCATTGTGAAATTTTCAATTGTTAGAAAATTCTAATTACAAACGAAACTTGAATTGTCACAAAAATATTTGATTATTCATATGAAGTAGAATTTAAGCTGGATTTTAAAACCCTATTCAATTTTAATATAACTGCGAGATATTACATCGCAAATTTAAACCTAAAATGTTTCTCACATGTGTGACGGGACTACCTGCTTCGTCAAGGTTTGAGAGGTCGCTTCATACCTCTCGCATGCTTATATGTATGAGTGCACCCATTGACCTACAGAAGAAGGGGACAAAAAACAGTTGAAATCAAACACATTCACTATTGTGATATCACGGGAAAATAAAATTTACAAAAATAGAAGACACAGGGAACGTGCATACGTATTTAGCGAGCAATTAAAGAGATGTAGGCACAGATCACATGAATCACCAGGTCACTATAAATAAATCGCTGGCAAAGTTATAGGAATTTAAATGTCGCAGATATCACATTGAAAAGTACCAGAATAAACCATACAATTTACCTCGAGCCCTAATACCTTCGCCATCTTAATTTCTGTGAATCACTCGCGCACTTTCATCGACGGCTGCTTACTACATACACAGATGTGTGTTGATCGCTGCTTCCTGCTCGATGCGATGCCCATGTAGCGCCAACAAGCTGCGGCTGCATCTCCTGAGCACCGGTGGCTGCTGATGTTTCATGCTTATATTCTCTCAGACGAGATGTTCTGACCCCTCATCTGCCTGCGGCGATGTTGTCGATGCACGTGTGGCT